>JAAGKR010001036.1:0-145000 GCA_011419295.1 Clarias macrocephalus | reverse complement strand
AACTGCTTTAACAAAGACAAGCAAATACAGTACAAGAAAAATGCAATACATCTTGTGCTGTATCTTATGATCTGCGTCATATTTTATGTCGGGCATGTGATGTTTCCACTGGGAATCTAACAGACTTTTAAAGTACATCACTGTGGAAGGGATTTCATATCCTGATCATTAAAATGCTTACTATGCTTACTATCCCCATATATACCTGTATGCATTAGTAATGTGTGTTGGAGAATGATAATAGCAATAATAATAATTGTAGTGATATTATTTATAACCCTGTTTGGCAAGCATCCTAATACAAACCATGTGCTTTTCAGCTCTCAGCATGTCTGTTAGCTGTCTACATGCATAACTAGATCAGGTAGGCGATGTGCCCACGACCTCCACCACCTGCTTCTGGTGAAGCGTGCATGAACCCGTGTCATTATCCTGTAGGAGGTCCTGCTAGTTCACAGCGACACTGGGTCAGCCACCTGGCTTCTTCTCGCTCTCTCTCTACTGAGAAATTAAACATCAGCCCTTTCATGAACCCAAATGATAGAAACATCAGTGTTATGAACATTCCTCAATATAGACTTGGTAACCAGGCAGCGCAACAAACCTGCAGTTATACACAAAAATTTTTTTCATTTTACCTCATCTGAGTGCATGACCTCATTTTAAATCCACTCAATATTAAATGTGCATTGATTTGTGAAATGTTAGAAATGATATTTTATCGGAAGAATTTTGAGCTAATCTAATCTAATTCAAAGAAAAAAAAATCACTTAAATTAGGAACAGGGAGCACAGCACATATTAATGTTTTACAGTTAATACTATCACTGGATATGTGTTTTTTTTTTTCTATTTGTAGGTTTAATGGATTTACCCACCATATCTGCCTGTCATTTATAAAGCACTCATTTAGCGTCTCATTGTGATCTGAAAGCAAGGCGTGTGATTTTTCCACTGGGGATTTAATAGACTTTAGACGTAACTTATTGTGGGAAATAAATTTCTGTGCTTTGTATTGATAATGATCAACTATACAGAAATTTAAAATCAGCCCCAGAGTAGCCCATATGAAAATGGGCTTTTAATTCTTGTTTTTCTGTTTCATACACATTAAGGGAAATCCTGGTATTCTACCAGACACTTCAGCATGGGCTCTCAAGAGAATGCAGCTTTCATATCGATGCCTCTGAGCTTCATGTTTAATGCATAACCATAGCACTAAGAGGCAAGCCCCCAGTCCTTTAAGCCCCACACTGAGGTTCATGCTCATCCTTGTGTAGTAATTATAAAATCTAATGGCTCTTTTGGAGGGGTGCAGCGGATTGCTTTCTCTTGAAGTGCAGGAGCCAAATGTGTGTGTGCCGTTTCATTATCCGAAGGTGTCTCCTGGGTGGCAGAGGTGGCAGAGAGACCACAGGAAGCCCCTCCCTGATGCTCATACTGAGGGATGATGCTCATAATAACTATCTGACTGAGGAGAGAAAGGCTCTTTATGTTATTCAGAAGTATTACTGTATTATTATAATACAACAGGTTGAAGGCAAGTTAATTTCATGCAGATTAAGTTACCAAAAAAAAAGGAACCAAATCAAAAACATTTCGAATGCTAGAGTTATGCCAAAGATTTTAACATTTAGATTTTACACAGAATTTAAATAATGATAACTAATAAACGGTTATAATAAAAATCAGGTTTATATGGAGTATTGGTTGCAAAATAATTAGTTTTCACCAGTCAGCAGTAATTTGAAAAAGAATCTTAGTAGTTGACACTGTCGCTTTGCACCTCCAGGGTTTGCATGTTCTGCCCGTGCTTGGTGGGTTTCCTCCCACAGATTAGGGAAAGTAGTGTTCCTAAATTTCCCATAGTGAGTGTGTGGATGTGTGTGTGTGCCAGGCGAAGGATTGGCACCCTCTCCAGGGTGTATCCCGTCTCATGCCCTAAGTCTCCTGGGCTAGGCTCCAGACAGGATAAAGCTGTATAGACCAAGAGTGAGTCACATTTAGAGTAAAATGATTACTGTAGCCAATTTTATGCTGATAAATAATAATAACAAATAATGTGGCAAACCACTAAACAAAGGATAGAATTACATCAACAACAAAGCAAAATAATAAATGCAATAAATGCGCAAACTAATAAATATATGTTTGATATTACACTATTTGAGCATGTGCTAATTCTTAAAATGTATCCATGTGCAGACATCACATGTCAGCTGAACTCAGAATTGAGACATCGCTCAGCATGGAAGCTCACGCCTGTCAACAGACAAGTCTTCCACAAAGGCAAGATGCTGAATGCAGATGCGCATAGAGGACTTCTATGCCGTGTTTGACTCCTGCCTCAGTACAGCTCAAAAATGGGTCTGGAACAGTTTCTGTGAGCTGTCAAGACCAGCAGGATTTAAACTAGCTGAGTGGGATTGAAAAGCCTTGTGCAGTCTGGATCACTGAGTGTACAGTTTCACATGTTGCTGGTCACAGCAGAGTTCACTGTGCTACAGCGTAAGCGTTTAATATTTGTATTCAGCTGTAAAGAAGATTACAATTCCATCGCAACACCTGTACACTTCATCCAGTGATAACATCCCGCCCACAATATTGTACAGTCTAGCCGAGACGTTGACATATTTTCTGCTCATAGTATGTGACGAACATTTAAAAAACATTAAATAAATATAGTATCTTGACATTCATATTTTTTGACAGACTGTACTGTGCATAAGTCCTGAGCAAGCCCTTATTACTTCATATAAATTTATATTAAATGCTTTACCTCGACAGGCTGTGATGTATCTAAAGGTTCCATTTAAAAACTCAGCAGCAACCTCATTTCCCCTCTTGTCTGTTCCAACCACTCAGCATTCAGCATCACCAGTATACTAATCACCGTCCTGATCATCTGTCATCATCTGCATCTGTTTCACACTGGGTCATGCCTCAAGTTAGATGCATTTTATTCTTGAATGAATCAACTGACATTGTGTGAAAAACCTTCCTCAGGTAGAGGGATTAGACTGAAAATGAGCGCCAAAAACTTGCCAAAAACAAGAGCCAAAAAGTCCTTCAGAAAGTCTGGAGAACTATTCCTCAAGACTACATTAATAATAAGGAACGTCTGGCTGGTTGGAAGCAAAATATAAAGAAATAAGACTTTTGCACCATACTGTAGCAGTCGGGGGGCTTTTATAAATGGCAGAATGAAGTGTCATAATATGTTATAAAACTAACAAAAAAATCAAGTTGTGATGTAGGGGAAAGGCAAAGTAAAGATTTAAAAATGAAATCTTGCTTTTTTCAGCCTGAAAAAAAAAATGCATTTTTAATAATTTATCTCACTCACTCACCATCTCTACCTCTTTATCCTGTATTCAGGGTCACGGGGGCCTGGAGCCTATCCCAGTTTGGGAACGCCAATTAGATTAATCTGCATGTCTTTGGACTGTGGGAGGAAACCGGAGTACCTGGAGGAAACACACCAAGCACGGAACACGCAAACTCCATGCGCATTCAGATGGGAATCGACCCTGGCTGAGAATCGAACCCAGACTCTTATAATCTTAGGAGAATATAAACATGACAAAAGACTACCTAGACAAGTTATAATAATCAATGTTCTCACTATTGTACAGTAGTGAGACATTAGATGCAGATGCCAAATATGAGAATCACATTTTTTAAAGGTAACACATCCTTTAACAATTACGTCATCAAAATATGAACAACGCTGCTCGTGGGGGTTGACCAGGCGATCCCAGGTCCTTTTTAAAGCTTCATTCTCATACTGTACTTAGATTCATATCTGCATTACTTTTGTTGTTATTTCACATTCACACACTCCTCCTACTACCAGTACTTTAGTTGTCATGCTAGCAGTAATATGAAGAACATCCAATTACTTGGTAACTTTTGTAGACTCAGGATTTCCCTTTATCAGATTACCGAGGTGCTAGTACTGTAAATGTGCTGATCAGACTATTTAAAAAAATCAACTTTCTTGCAGTAGGACTTCATCGTGCGCTGAAGTTTATCCCATACGTGATCATGAAGCAGCATGCACGGTATTCGCTTGTCATTTATGCACATGACGCTTTTCTCAGCCTCATCAATCCTCCTCAGCCTCTGGCACGGATTCAGTTTTCATAAAGTCAATTCATCACGTCCATTACTCACCCTCCTTCCAGCGGATATAATGCAATAGCTCGCAGCCCTCCCAGGCAGACACTCAGAACTTGCTGTTAACATCATTCAATAGCTCGGCGTGAGTCAAACTCTGTGCATTCAGATCTGTTTCAGTTTGCGGCCTGTCAGCTTGAGCATTCTTTCACAATCCTACCGGAATCGGTTGTGTAAATTCAAATGTAAGTGATATTGAATGTTGATGTGTTTTATTGGAGATAGTGTGTGGATAGTGCATTTTCATGCAAAACTAAAGATATAGGCATATGACGAGAGTTAAGATTAAGCTTGATCGAAAATGCAACTCTCGTGCATTATAGAAAATTTAAATTCACTTTAACCTTGTGAGTGGATTTCTTTACACGTAGTAATAGTAAAATAGAACTTATGATGCATTTCTCTTAAATCTGTTCATAGTCTCTTGAAACAAGCGTGTTATCTTCAATCCTGAACAACAAGTATCCTCAGTATCTGCAAAAGGCAGGAAATCAGGGATTTGTCCTTTTTTCATTCTCTCTCTCTCTCTCTCTCTCTCTCTCTCTCTCTCTCTCTCTCTCTCTCTCTCTCGTTCCCTCTCCTTTTTTTTCTTTTAAAGTTCTGCGCACATCTGTGTTCCCATGTGTGCCGGGGCAGATGTCAAAATTCCTCAGACCTTATGGGAACGGCGCAGAGCCTGATGAAAATAACCGGTTTGCATGAGCTTCAGTTACAAAAGTCAGTTTTTCAATTTTTTTTTGCTTCCTATTGTTCGGTTTGAATGTGCTGTATAAGATCCATTGCCATCCATTCATACGCATGTATATGCGTCTATAAGCATGTGTCTATAAAATAAGACCTCCATGCTTCTGTGACTTGAGGAAAGCTAACAGCTGAAACCGTGTGTCAGTGTGTGGGACTGAGACAGTGTGAGGGTGTGGGTGCCAAGGGGACTAGTGGTGAGACAAGTGTTCCTACCATCTGGCCTGCTGAGGGATGAGGGCCAGAGATGGACATTCACTTCCTCAACATTCGCCACATTGTCAGCACCTTCCATGAAGCACAGCCGCTGTGAACAAATGACTCTTCCAGTCTTGCTACAGCTGTCCCCCCGGAGAGACCTCCAAACTCCAAACGCCATGCTGAGACCAGTTGTGCATGGCATTTGCACTCTCTCATGGAATTTCACACTGTGCCGAAGGCTGTATTTCGGCCTCGGTACTTCCAGAGTTCTCCTAATGACCACTTTTTTTTTTTTTTAATGATTGTTTAATGACATGATGATGGTGGAGATCACTATCAACTGCTATCAGCTACAATTGTTACAGTGCAGGTCACACTTCCTCATGTAATTCTTAAACAAAGTCATCTGGAGTACAAAAAACAAAAAGAGGGTGATTTAAAGCAGTGTATGTTTATATGTTTCATGGACATTGTATGTTGCTTGCTTGGTGAAAGGTTCATTAATCAAATTCTTTACTGCCAGATATCTGCCTAATATTTTGATATAAAATTAATCTTTCTTGCATTCCTAAGGTAAGTTGTTTTTGTCTTTGAAATGATGGGAAAGGTTTGTTTTAGCCTATATATTAAATCCTGTGTTTACTGATTTTTATTTATTTATTTATTTATTTATTTATTTATTTCCATTTCTTCATTTTACTCCATAATGACATCCAACGAGGTTGTTAGGCTGGTTGCTGGTTTGTAATGTTAGGTTTAATGCAGCACCATGATGTGACTGACTCCCGGTGGGAGGCATGTCTGTCATTCTATCCTCAGGGATTTCCTCCCAGGAAATTTGTAAGCAAATCAGCATAATAATTGCATGATGAATGTTTGTCCTTTATATGTTCAGCACACATGAGTGCACATGTATTAACAACAACAACAACAACAACAACAACAACAAAAAGTAAGTCAAACTATTGAATAGTGGAAAAGCTCTTACTCAAGATGTAAAAATAATCTTGTTTAAAACCTCTTTTTATTTTTAGCAACTCTTATTAGGACTACAGTGTGAGCTGACAATGAAGTCTGAGAATTAGTTGATTGCGACAAGCTGATGCCATCTTTCAGCTCCACAGGCATTTGATAGTATAATTAAAGCACTAATATATATATAAGTATTGCAAAAGTATTCATACCCCTTAAACCTTTTCACATTTTGTAACATTACCACCACAAACATAAATGTATTTTATTGGGTTTTTATGAGATAGGAGAAAAAAGGCCCACATGCAGTTTGCAACAAGCAGTTTGCATTCTTCTGGTCACTCCTCTATAAAGGCCAGATTTGTGGAGCGCACAGATTCTCTCACAGCTTTACAGGTCAGGAATAAGGGCGTGATGATTATAGGTCTTGGGCTTCATGATTCACTAAATGTTTTCTAACAAAGCTCTGAGAGCTTCACAGAACAGCTGTATTTATACTGAGATGAAATGACACACAGGTGGACTCTATTTACTAATGAGGTGACTTTTGAAGGCAGTTGGTTCCACTGGATTTTAGTTAGAGGTATCAGTGTAAAGTGGGCTGAATGCAAATATGCCACACTTTTCAGATTTTTATTTGTAAAAAAAAAAATAAATAAAATAAATTATTGTTATCTCACAATTTTGTGCCACTTTGTGTTTGTCTATCACATACAATCCCAATAAAATACATGTGCAGTTGTGGGTGTAACATGACCAAATGTGGAAAAGTTCAAGGGGTGCAAATAGCCATTGTATACAGTATATAAAAACCAGTAAAAACAACCAGTGTTTTTACTGTCAGTTAGAGATTAATATTCAACATCAGCTTAATCCATCACGTTATATTGCTCTGTTCTGCTTTGCCCATAGCCCTGAATAGCAAGACTACTATTAAATTCTTATTGATAGTTACATACTCAAGAGACCTCTTGGCTATGTCTACTCTTGAAATCTATATCGTTATACAGTATAATACATAACAATGGTTGCTAAAGTCTGACTACATTGCTATGATTTTCAATTACAACTATTAATTCCATCATCATTATTATTATTTTCCAAAATATAGGAATATGTTCTTTCATTCAGGAAAGTATAATTTCTTTGATGGTTATGCTTTTTCTTTCTTCTTCTTCTTTAAAAAAAAAAAACCTTTCAAACTGAATCTACCATTGTAAACACACAACCCTTTGAACGTTTCAGCTTGGTGCACAGCCTATTTGTTGTGAACATGTGCTTATCATTGCTTGTTGGCTACGGGGTGAATCAAAGGCCTGCAGAGGCTAAATCGTAGCGTAGCACCTCATGACTGCCAAGTATCATATAAAAGTGTATGTTAGAATCTGTATAAAACTGCACTTATTATTATTGCTTTTGAAAAAAACAAAAAAACATAATAGCATGGACATCCATTCATCTTCATATATTACTTTGGCAAAGAGTCTAGAAAAGACAAATAAAACAGCAGTCATGTTAAGTAAAGCAGATGATCCAGGCTGGCAGAGAGAGAGAAGTTGGAAAGTTGGCGAGCATCTCTGAAATGAAAGATTGCTTGATTTATAGTTCTGTACTTTTGAGCTTAGCACTGTAATATGTGCCTTGGCATTGTGCCGTTCCTCAGGCTTTCACTGCCAGCGCTGGAGCTTCTTTTGTTGTTTCAGTTCTAGGCGGAGGTTTTCCAGCAGAGCTTCGGTAGACCCCATGCTTTCAAGGGCAACACCTGAACCCAAACAACCAATTCATCTCTTTCAGGGACCTATTCAGGCTTCATGACAGAGCAATCATAACAGACTACAGCATTGATTTCAAACACGGAATCCTGATGTCCACCGTCAGTTCCAGACTTTCGAAACAGGTTGTCTGATCAGATACCGTCAGAACGGTGTCAAAACAAATAGCAGAGCAATGAACACAATGTGAATGCGCTGCAGGAATTTGTACAGCCACACCCTCAGGGATCTGTAGTGAAAGTCAAACCCAGTATGGACTTTAGATCGTTTTTTTTTAATGACCCTGAACACCTATATAAACCAGGGTACATTTGATTGAGACAGCAGCTCTCTTTGCGGGAGAATTTGCACTTTAGCAGTGCAGGTGGCTGTCATGTTCCAGAAGTCAAATTTAAAAAATCATCGGTACAAATGAAACTAATGGGATCTGTTCAAAAAGGAGACGAGAGTATGAGGGGTGATCAAAAAGTTTCAAGATTTTGCATGCTAGAGATTTGGTCGCTTTTGCCATACGTCCTTCATCAGATGCCTCAAAACCAGGCAGTAGAATTCGCTATTTAAGGACGAATTCTCGATTCACAAGGCTGCATTTTTTTGAAATAGAAAAATTATGAGCATGGACCTTGGTCGAGCTGCGGACCTGCCTGACCATTTTTGGTCATGGAGATGATGTGCTCTTCCAGAAAAGTTCCATCACCGGTAATCATCCTCGACATGAAGGACGGCTCATCTACAACACACTGACAGAGTTCTCGGCAGCAACACAACGCATGTTCGAATCATGCGTGAGGATTGCCTGGACTGTTCTGCATGACACATCAACAATGTCATTCCTGTCAACACCTGCACCTGTTTCTCACTGGTTCATGACTTAAGTTAGATATTTCTTTATGCTTCAATGATTCATAGGTCACTATGTGGCTTAACAAACAAGAAAAAAACATTGTCAGGTACAGGGACCGTACCGAAAACGAGAGCCAAAAACGTGGCAAAAAACGAGAGCCCAAAAGTCCTTCAGGAACCCTGACGGCTACATTAATAATGCAAGAATGTATAGTTCATGGGAAGCAAAATATGAAAAAATGAGGGGTGGCATAAAAAGAAAAAACAAATTCGAAAGAAACACACAACAAAATGGTTTCCCTTTTCAAAAATATGGCCGCCCATTTTACCCAATTAGAAAAAACTACCCATCTAATAAAATTAGAGACAGAATGTGATCAGAGAAAGCCAGGAAGATTGATTTTCGACTTCATAATAATGTCCATGATAAAAACCTATGAGTTCTTTTGTTGATATCTGGCACATATTAACAATATTTACCCCACAGCAGCCTTTAGCACCTTGCCAGATAAATGATAGCCCATTTACAGCTCCACTCCCTGATGAAATGCAAATTAGAGAAGGCTTCATCCGTCCATCTCGTCCTCCAAATGGCACGATGTCGGACGCCTGATTGAACTGTAATTACAGCTATTTGGCTTAAGAGCCATGCCTGGCTTTGGGACAAGTAATTAAAATGAAGGTAGGAGTGCAGAGTCTTTGCCAGGCCCATCTGTGGACACATGTTCCTATCACAATACGTCAAGCTGGACGCCAAATCATTGCTTTTATCAATGCATGTTCGGTGTGATTCTGAAAAGCAAATAAAATTCAGTAAAAGTACAAACACAGCTGCGAACAGGAAAGGGTTTAAATCCAATTTTGGTTTAAAAGAAAAAAAAAGGGTTTAAATCTTATTTATGCTTCAAATCGAACCAAAATCCAGAAATCCCCATGAAAGGTAAATTTTGTTGTTTGTGAGATAGCCAGAGTCTTAATATACTAGTTATAGACAGGACAAAGTCGTATGATGATAACCAGGAGGTTGGCAAAAGAATCATCACCTCAGCAAGGGCTGCAGGCTTTTGTGTGGAACCGATGAAGCTGAGCAGAAGCCCCGGAGCCACTTTCAGCACTCCATTAATCAGAGCTTAAACAGCTGTGGCCTGCCTAGCAACTTCTACAGCCTAATTGGTGAAGATCATGCTTTTACTGCTGACCTCACACCAGTTTGTTGCCATGCTTCTCATCTTCTGGTGAGCAATTTCCTTATTGGTTGGTAGTTGAAAGAACATAATCATGCATGATGACAGAGTCTCGTTTACAAACCTCTGTAATAATTTTGAGGACTTTTCAGACTAAAGTTGAGGCAGAGAAGCACATTGCAGTCAAAAGCTCGTTTCATATTAATTGAGGATTTGATATCAAGTGCGACTCAAGCACGGTGTCAAGCAAACGGTAGTTTCACATTAACTCGGATTACAGGATTTTCTGGTTTCCTTGTTGAGAGAGTAACGGCAGGGCTGTGTTCTAAACCACTCATGGATCATTAATTACTTCTTTTAGGGCTTTGGTTTATTTGTCAGGCGTTATTGCTCTGCGCGGATGGATAGCTCCTGTGCCGTCAGTTTCGTAAAAGCCCATTCTTGAAGTGTTGGAGCTACCCAAATATTTATTCTGCCTGAACCAAGCTGAACATCTCAGTGTGTCTTACTTCCTTTGCCAAACACTCAGAAGGCCCCTCGTGTTTAAAAAGGTTAGCTCCTCTCATTCTGTTTATAATAGTGCAGCCGAGAACCAACCGTGTCTAAGAAAAAAAAAACATCAAGACTGTTTGAATCAGGCATGAATCAAAACCTTGATTAACTGTTACATGTTGAACGTGTGTATGAATTTGATTTGGGGCTATTAATAGTGAATAATATTGTAATAATAATAATAATAATAATAATAATAATAATAATATCGATAAATTGAGTTCAATTGTTGACAAAAGTCTCCAGTAATATTTCACTGTAACAATAATAGCAGCGTGTTTATAACACAGCGTAGTGCGGAGTCAGTTTCCGAGAAATCGCTTCGCACGTTTTGTTCCAGCATGTTTCCACAACACACTTCAAAGCATTTTTGCCACCGGTTCTCAGCACTGTGACTTCGCACATGTATCTCGAGCGCTGAGCGTCATCACAGGGGCTGCACAGCCATTTCACGCATGATTGAGCGGGCAAACAAACCGAGGTGCGACCAGGCCCGCTTAACGTAACGAACCGAACAGCAGTTCAACACATCCATGAAGAGACGTACATGGAATGTTTTTCGCTGTCGGTCCCTCCCCCAAGCAGTAAAGAGGCAAAGCCAAGCTGAGATTCCTCGGTGTCAGACGTGTGTATTAGATTGCATCCTGAGGCAGTGCACCTGGGTGCTGCTGTTGACACAACCCGGCATCCTCGCTGACAATATTTATGGTCACTTCAGGGTGACCACAGATGTGTCAATGTCGTCTGCATTCGTCTGTGATGTTTAGATCATCCGATTATGGAGTTGTCAGAGCTTTCTACTGTTTGACTAGAACAATCCAATTCTTCTGAGAGACACAGACAAAAATGTGTTCATTCTTATTACACTGTAATAAATAAAAAAAACACTATTGAGAGATTTATATACTATATACTATATTCCAAGCACTATGAGGTAAGCTAATTTTAGGTTAACTATCATGTAGTGTAAACGAATAGTTAAGTTCATTAACAAATAGCTCTCATCCTATAGATGATATATAGTTTTCTATAGTATAGATATAGATAGCTGTATACTTCTATAAAAAAAAAAAGGTCAAGGATGGTGGCTTAGAGAATAGCAAGGTCGCCTTGCACCTGCAGGGTCCAGTTTGAATTCCAACTTTTGTTCTTTACATGCTTGGTGGGTTACCTCCAGGTTCTTTGGTTTCCTCCCATAGTACAAAGACATGTTTAGGCTGATTGGCATTCCCAAATTGCCCATAGTGTGTGAATGAGCTTGTAAAGATGTGTGTGTGTGTGTATGTGTGAGCCCTGCAGTTGATTGGCACCCTGTCCAGGGTGTATCCCACCTCGTGCCCTAAGTCTCCTGGGATAGGCTGCAGGCCCACATGATCCTGTATAGAGGAGAAGTATTATAGACAAATGAGTGAGGAAAAAGGTCAAGGTGCATTACAGTCACTTTTACACTATACTATTACAGCCTTCTTATCACACAGTACAAGATAAGCATAAGCAAAATATATTTCAAACATTAATGATACCATGCCAGATTCTACAATAAGGATCATCCAACTATCTATCTGCAATTAAAGAAAATGATGTTCTGCTTATGCCATCAGTCAGTGTGATTGAGGCTTGTGTAGAAAACTGAGTCGCATAAACAGAAAAAAGGCCCCCAGTAAAAGAGTGGTAATGTACCATCTCGAAAAAAACATTTGATAAGGCAAAGAAGGGAATTTGTAGTCATTTTTCTTTGTGAAACAATTCAACGAACCTTTAAATCCAACATTTTATCTCCATTACTTTCTCACCATTACTACTACTATATTTGCAGCTAAATCTTGTAAGCAAAATCTGTCCAAGAAAAAAAAAATCATATGATTATAAGCTCATCTTCAAATGATATAGCAGTAAAGTAGTCATTCACCCCTATCATTCAAGATCGCAAGTTCAATTCCTGGGTGATGCTGCAGCCACCCGTAGCCGAAGGTCTATAAAGCAGATTGGCCATGCTCTCTACGGAGGTGGGGGAGGGGTGACGTTCTCGTGCTCTCACATCACTCATAGCAACGCTAGCCAATCATGGGCGTCTGAGAGCTCACACGAGTGAAAGGGGCAGATAGATCTCCAGTGTTGCGTGAAAAACAGTCGGCTGGCATCACACGTCTTAGAGGAAGCACATTATAGTCTTATTATAGTCTTATACTCTCCCTGGTTGGCAGATGTCGCCTGGATGGGAGAGTGTCCTAATAGAGACGGGTGTGAATTAGCTAGCACTAAATCCATTAAAAACAGGGATGCAACCAGCATTGCTGGATTTTCTACTCTAGGGTTAAAGCATTCGCTTAAACCACAGTTAATGATGCTTTACTTCATAAAAGAAGAATCCTCTTGTATCTAATCACAGCAATAACCTCACAGCTCACCAAATTTAGATTAGAAAGTGTGTAAACATACTGTATCATAAAAATGTCAGTTTTGATCTGAGCCTGTGCTACAAAGCCAATACTGTAAATCACAATTGTGTGATTAACACTTGACTTGAAGAAACTCATTTTTCTTTTGGTAGCAAGAACTGTTTGACTTTTTTTTTTTTCACTTTTTTCCAGGTTATGCAGAGCGGAGAACATGAACAGTTTTCTCATTTTCTGGATGCGGTTGTGTCTTCTTGATTGAAGTTCATATAGGAAGGTCAGTGGATGCTGCCTTGGGGTCCTGGGACTCCTTCAGGTGCTATATATCAAACCAGAGCAATAAAAGCCACTGGCTGTATTTCTCTGAACAAAGGCAGGTGTCTCTTTGTCTCTGGTAATGATATGGTTCATGTGTGGTCAAGGTGAGTCTCAAAATCAATAAAAAAAAAAATAGCAGGGAAAATAGAAGAATGCTGTATGTGCTACACATATTTTATACAGTATACTGTATCCCTTAAAGAGGTATAGTACATATGACTGTTTCACTCAAGATGAGACTCGGTGATGCAAACTTTCATAACATTAACAATATCTTCTTTTTTTTTTCAAAAGTGCAAATGTGAATGCATATTTGCTATAAAAGTTATTGCAATCCAAGTTTTTTGTGGTTGTAGGAAATTAATCAATGCCGTTACCACACCTTACAGCAATGTGCCAAACAGTTTAAAATTCATAACTGAATGACATCATACTTTTCAAAAATTGCTTATTAGTTATGTTTAGTGTTGTAGAATGTTCTTGAGACAAGTTATTTCCTGTTATCACTCACATTATTGGACAGCCGTTATCTCATCAGCCTCACAAATTTCTCTCTTGAAGATAAAATCCAGTTTGTCTTGTTACTGAGAAACTGCGAAAGTTCTCTGTCCTAAAGGCTTTCACATGTCGAAAAACTTAAAGGAACAGACCAGAAATCAGAATCCGCTGGAAAATTATAGGCTCTTTTTAACAGCACCTTTTAGCTTCTATGTAAAAAGGTTACATCATAAAACAGTCCAAACTTTGTAAGATTAAACCAGGACAATTTTGTCCAAATCATACAGTTCTACTCTAGGTTCACTACAGTTCTTCAGTGCAATATAATACAGGCAATAAAGATGATTATGCAAAGTGCATAAAAGGCTCAACCTCCTGTGTCCAGGTTTTAAATTTGGACTACATTTTTCAGACTGTTTAAGACAGCTCTTTTGTTCTCATCAATATGTCTGGCAAAGCAATTTCCCCTTCGCTTTTATGCAGGGATGTTAGGATGACCCCGAGAAGACGTTCCTGGTCTTCTCATAAGCACCAGAAGCAGTGAAGGGATCTGGTGCGCTGATCTGCTTCCTCAGGCCTTTGTCCTCGATTTCACCCAGACGAAATGGCTTGGAAATTAGATTCATGTCACAGACGTTGCATTCTAAAGAAGGCTGTCTGCGACAGGCCATCCCAGAGTGCACTGCTTCATTATTCACTAGCCAATGAGCTCTTTAGGATCATCTCAGTGTGTGTGTGTGTGTGTGTGTGTGTGTGTGTGTATGTATGTGGGTGTGTGTTTGCGTATCCATGCACTGCAGGAAACAGATTATTCACACTTTTAACTTTTCATTTATGCACCGACTCAGGAGTGGTGCTTGATACAGGGTGCGCTAATTTCTGTCACTCTCTTTAGTACAATGAGCTGTCATTAGACATTTCTAGATATATTTCTATTCCTATCTCATAGCAAAGTAAGAGACTTTTTAAAAATTATTATTCAAGTCTCCCTCATCTTATTAAAATTCTCTCCTAGAAAGCCATGTCGAGAGCCAAAAGCTCTCAACCAAACAGATTTGCAAATGGATTAGCATAAAGTCAAAGCTTTAAAGAATCAAGCTTTGCTTTAATTAAGCTCCATTTAAACTTGGCTTATTCCACTCAAGTTTTTTTTCTTGGTAAGGGAGATTTGTTCTGCTGTTGGACGAGAGCGACTAATAAGTGGAATACATCTGCATGCATTTCTCCCAGAATTTAAACACAGGATTAGCATTAACAGGGAGGACGATTCCATCTGATTTCTCTCAGCTTTGATTCTGAGCTTTCTTTCACTTTTAGACCTTATTGGTAACGTTCTGCTGAAGCACAACCACCTAAATTAGATGTGTTGGGGGCCGACACCTGGGTAGCACCTGCCTATTGAACTAATTGGTCTGTGGAGTATAACATGAGCCTCTCTTACCGCTCTTGGGGATAAAGCAACCAATAATAAGCCTTTCCTCTTGGCGATGTGCAGATATCAAAGACGGCACTTTATATCTCCCTTTCTACACATTTGGCACCAATTACACTAAAATGGGACCTCTAGCTAGCGGAGTGTGAGTTTAGATGGCATCAGCCTTGATGTTGGCCTTTCACTGGAAATGATTTTCATGTATTACATCTAAACCAGGACAGTCTCTATGACACGTGTTATACTGTCTGGTCAGAAAGAATTCAGAATGTGCTAAAACCACATAGTGCACGTCTTAAACCATAATACGATTTTTCGTACAACACAAATGGACCTATAATTGAACCCAACTGACAAATTTGCACAATGTGTGAACAAGCTGTCCTGATCTCGCTGAGTCGATTCACATGCTGGGAAGACATTTGCATGCCTATTAAACAAACGGCTCAGTAAATCGCCGTAATCCTTTCTCACACCCATGCCAAATGGCACCATAAGGGTTGTTCAAGCAAAATATTTGCAGAAGCCGCTTGGGTAGAGAGTCAAATCAGCACATTTTGGGCTGTTTCTCCAAGTCGTTTCTCTTGGGGAAGGCGAGGAGTTTGGAAAGGGTGGAGGTGGTGTTCATCCATCTGTGGCCCTACATAAACCAGTCCAAGTTTCCAGAAAGCAGCTCATCGCCTGTTCCATATACAACACACCAGCAGGTATGAGCTGTTATATGAAAGATCACCATATTTGAAACAGATTGTCAAAAGGTCAATGGCCATCAGGTAGAATGATTATTACTTTACAACTCATATTTTATTCTTTAAACAAAGCTTGATTTATTTAGGCTTTTGACTTTAACAGCGCCGTTCATGCTGTGAGGTGGTGTATACGCTACATATGTTCAGAATGGTTGGATGCATGAGCTGCGGAAAATGACTGTCCACATGGTTGGTGTTGGTTGTTCAGCTTGATGTGTTGCCATGTCTGAATCCCTGCGTGCTTTGTTAGTACAGACTAAGCAAATACTCAACCATAAATTTACTACAATATGTAAATACACTTTTTAAACTCAAAATTGAAGGGGAGAACAATTTACATTGACTACAAGCCTTTCACTACCTAATGTAAATAATTTACCTCTATGCTCAGTCATGACGGCTTTTGGTGGTTTACATTTCACATTACGGTTAGTTAATTTTAATTAACTAACCGTTTATTTGTTTGTTTGTTTGTTTTTGTTTTTTAAAACACATAGTAACACATAGATAAAACTCAGAAATTTGTAAAAAGCAGATGTCAGATGGTACGAAAACAATATTAACTGTAAGGCAATGACAGGAGTCAGGTAAACCCATACTATCAGTTAGGACAATGGTTCCTGGTAATGAACAAACACAGGGTGCACACATCAGGTTAAGTGAGTTTTGAGAGTGCTTAAATAATGTAATTGTGAGAGTGTGTGTTTGGGAGAGAGTTCAGGTTCGCACAGTTATCAGTAATCAGGTGAGGATGAATATATCAGTGTCTGTCATTGCTGGGAGTTGTAGTCAATAGCGACCGTGTTTATAGACCATGCTGTGTTCTGGGAAATGAACCTGCTCCCCAAAGATGCCACCTCCAGAGGAGCAGTTCTTTCTAGCTCTCCACCTACTAAACAGACCTGGTCAGTTTGGGTGGCAAGTATACAGTAAAATTCCAGACACAGCAGTAGGGCAGGCATGTCATGGGCCAATACCCAGCATCTTTCCTCTGGTCCATGTCAATGAGGTAGTAAATCTTCCTCTCTCTATGCCAGGATAATTTTATTATGTTGTTGGGTTGCCCTTATATCTCCAGTGGTGTTATAGAGGTAAAGGGTAACTGTTTTGAGATGTCGTGTGATAAATCAAGGCAGCTGTAACTTGGAACGTGATCCAACCTATAGGTTACCTTGTTGATGTGTTGGAGAACACTGAATTGGCCCATGTAGCCATAAGCAAATAAACCCCATTCAAGTGAGGTCCCCAGTAGAGAGCCAGACTCATTTGCTTAGCTCGTAAACTGAGGTTTCTCCGAAATGCTAAAAGGCAAACCTCTTGTTTCATTGGGGGTATGCCTAAGACGTTCAGGTGTTTGCTCCCAGACCAGTTTGGTTCTCTTGAACAAGCTGTTGATGGCAGTTGAGTCTGTGGGGATGGCATTGATGGCATGGAAACAGTGGTGGTTGCACCCTAGGATACAAACCTGGGGGCAGGGTTGCTGTGATGTAGGTAGTAATAGGTTCTTATTGGCAGAAGGGGTTCTCTGTAATTTGGCTTGGGCACAGGATGAACAGGAAATGTAACGATTGGTATCCACACATATATTGGACCACCTGTATTTCTCCTGGACAAGTTGCATGGTTTGGTGATTACCTGGGTGACCTATGGATGGAGATGTATGAGTTCTCTCCAGCCACAGGCCACCATGGTTGAATGTTGAGAACCATGGTGAGATGGCAAAAGTGGGGCAGTGCTTGCCACTGGTGTACAGTTGATCAGATTGTTGGGGACGAGTGGTGGAATTGAACAGTATTTCATGATGAATTGGTTCCTGCGATAGTAATCGGTGCACGGCCTCCCCTTTTCTTTTCCACAAAGAAGAACCCTTTGAAGGCTGAAGATATGGTTTGGCAGAGTGTAATCTTGTTGTTAGATCTTTAGTAATATACTCCTCTATGGGTTGATTCTCCTTGTGTGAAAGGTGTACACTCTGTTAGCAGCTAGATGTCATATAGTCTGTAAGGGAGAAGGCCATTAGTCTTGGCTTTGTTGAACAACACTTGGAAAGAATTGTACTCTGGTGGCTTTTTCACCTGAACCAGGGGCTTGAGGCTCTGGAAGGCCAGGGACATTGGGGGTTAAGCTTTTCCATGCACAGAAACGCCAAGATTCCAGAATGGAGTCCCCCTACTTCAATGGTAACAGGCTCTGTGTGGTGAGTGTCTGAGATGCCACTGATTGGCCCACTGTCCAAGGCTTGAACTTGCAGTGGGTGCTATAGCAGTTGCAAAGGAGACTTGATCATCTCAACATGCTAGTTCTGTTAACAGAGCCATGCTCAGTCCCAAAGACACAGCTTTAAGTGCCTGCTGGTTGCCAGGGTGCAGCAGCTCAATGTATACTTTGCAACACACTTGTCCCCTTGATTGAAGGGGAGTCCAGTTTTTTGTTTACTTGCATTTGTTTACCACCATAACTTGTTTGCTTTTTATACGAAAAGTGGCTCTCTATTTCTAACCATCTTTAAGAAATTGTAACAGTGCAAAAGATGAAAAAAAAAATCAATACTGTAGTCCCTCTGTTTGTTTCCATACACACCTACTAGCGGACATGGTGGGGACACCGCCCTGTTTCCTCCATCCCTGGGGGTGTAGACCTGACAGTGTGGTTTTAATAAGCATACTGTACATGCTAATAGCATACAAGCATTACAGTTCAGTCTAATGATTTACTTTTAAAGGGTATATTAATAATTCACATTAAATCGTAAATTTGGGTAACAGGCTTGTTCTTTCAGAATGACATTATCAGTCAGTTTCATAATGTTTGTTATTTGTAAACAATTAAACACCTTTTTCTCCTTCCCCAGGAAATTTGGATGATGACTTTTTGTCAATCAAGTGCCTTATTTTATGTAATATGGGTGAATGTGCGCAGTTATACTAAAACTGATTTTAAGCAAAAATGCAAATCATTAAAGCCCAAACTTCTGTATTAAATAAAGTCATGCAAATATATGAATAAAGTCAGTGGACATAAAAGTGTATATTTTACTTACACTACTGGGGTAAAGGTAATATATTTATAAATTGTGAACACATATAGGTGGCACAGTTGCATAGTGGTAAGGACTTGTTTGATTCATGCCTTGAGTCTGTGTGTGTAGAGTTTGCATAGAGACTCTGGGGACTCCAGTTTCCTGCAGTCCAAACACATGCAAAGTAAGCTAATTGGCATTTCCTAATTGCCCGTTGTGTGTGTGTGTGTGTGTGTGTGTGTGTGTGTGTGTGTGTGTGTGTGTGTGTGTGTGTGTGTGTGTGTGTGTGTGTGTGTGTGTGTGTGTGTGTGTTTATTTGTGCTTCTGTGATATCTTGGCACCATGTCCAGGGTGTACTCTGTCTTGTCCCCTAAGTCCCCTGGGATGGGCCCCAGACCTCCCATGACCCTAAACAGAATAAAGTGTATAGAAAATGACTGAGTGAATTGTTATAACACTTTAGTGCCAGAAAATTTGAAACATAGAAAAGATATTAACTTGAACCAACTAGATACTAAAATGGTGGCAAAACTTTTGAACTCGATCAAGACTGATGCAAGTGCATTTATCTGTTGGAGTGCTACGTCTGCTTGGAACCATTTAGGACTGTAGTGTCCATTAAGTAGTAATGGTAAATTTTAGATGTGCACTTTGAGCTCTCTTCCATAAAGTAGATTAGTTGTCTTCAAACACAGGGAACAAACATTTTCTTTTCCTTTTTTGTACATTGAAATTACTAAAATCAGTCAAATTTAGCTGACTAGCTGAATTTGCTTACATTTTAAATAAGAATAATTATTGGTGCCACGTAAATCTTACTGTCAACTAGCAAGAACTTGATAAGGGGTAAATGTAAGATAAAAATGAGAAAAAGTAAAAAAAAAAAAAAAACTAAATCAAAAAGTCAACATGAGAAAAATGCTTGGTATAGTCAGATACACACAACACTGACCATTTCCACTTCACTTATCATGAGTCCAGAGTCTGTTTATATAGGCAGTGAGAGTGATTGCAATCAGGTGTGCATGGTTAAGACTCAGGTGAGTGTAAACGTGACTGTGGAGTGGCGTCCGGGGGAAGCCGTGTTTGTAGATTTTGGTGTCTTTTGGGAAGTGGAGTTTCTCTAGGACATCTTCCTTCACCATATTTTTCATTGTAACGGGATTAAATATGTCTTTTATAACCTATAATAGATCTGTCAAAAAAGATATTTTTCACATTTTTAAAAAATAATTTAAATTTTTATTGTGCTGTAGCGGTACCGTTAATGTTTTAGGTGATTTATGTGAAGTGTGCACTTCTGTTTATAAAACAAGGATGAGGCCCTTCATCTTTACTTTACATACCCATTTGTAAATAGACTATCAGTGGGATGCAAATGGCACCCCCTTCATGGAACCAGGAATATTCTATTAGACGCAATGCAAATGACCCTTGATTCTCACCAATAAAGAATCAGTGTAGGAAAAAAATAAATGAATCACTTTAATTTCAGGCATGTTAATTAAACGGCGTGAGCTGTTTTGTAAAGAGACTCGTCGTAGCGAACACCCCCCACCCAGTCCATTTCGTTTGTCTCGGGGCTTTTGATAGACTTCGGCCCCAGATTACAATAGCTCATTTATTACCCATGGATGGGGCTTTTTAGACCAGTGATAGCTTTGATGAGCTCACTGCCGCAGTTACGGGGACTCGGTCTGCATACTAACTGGGAATCCAGCTGATGCGCTCCCACATTAATCCTCACCAAGATGAACACAGAATGATCAGCAAACAGAATGGTTCCATTTCGGTTGTGTGTAGACCCAATGCATAAGCAATCAGCCTTTTCAGCATCTTCACTGTGTAAAGAGTGTTGGCTCCAGTGGCCTTCGCCAGACTGTCTCCAAGCATACAGAATGTACTGATCAGTCTGAGAGTGCAACCTGGAGTCACGTTGTTGTTTACCTTCCCCAAATATGTTTGGCTGAAAATTATCTCTCTGTTGAACAAACCGTTTAGCGTCAGCCCATCATTTTACGCATGAACTCTTACTCATTTCAGAGGAGGGGGGCCAAAGCGAATGACAAAAGCAATCATGTCATATCAAGCCTCATGTCCATTAAACAAGCTGTTTCTCCTCCTGTAGACTTTTCTACATGTAAAACGCTTGCACTTGTTTCATATTTAAATGAAGCTCAGACTAGAGCCCACTTTACACTACACCAGCTGTCCACTTCAGTGTCTCTCAGAGGGTTCATTGACCTCAGACCTCTACCAACAGCACAGGAGAACATCTTCATCCCCGTAAACGGGGAGCACAAAGAAGAGCCTGTACAGATTCATTTGGGAATTTCAGATCGAATGTGAAATTCGCTACTCAAGAATCACCTTAACATGCAAATATAGCAACACCATTCACACTAGCGTGGCAAGTCACAGATTCGAAATCGCATGTAATTACCATCAGAGAGAGCTTTCTGAACAGTAATTGCAGCTGTGGATGAAATAATCATTGTTGATACTGAAAGGTTAATAAAGCTTGGTCCTTCACATTTCATAATTTCACGTGTTTACAGCAAACTAGCAGAAAATGGGTAAATATAGCTTTATTTTGTGATGGAAAATGCATACATATATTAAATAAGGAATATAAATTTACCTAATAATGTGTCTGTGTGTGTTTTTTTAGATAACCAATAAAAAACATAAAAAATACAGTCTAGCATGGAAAAATATTTACATACAGTACAGTTTAAAAGTCCTGTGCCACACCAAAATTCTTTTGTCTTTGGGATATCTGAAACAAACAGGAACATTTGTTTTACCTTGACAGGCTGTGGAGTGTCTAAAGGTTCCATTTAAAAATTGGTTGTTTATGTAACAACCTCAGCAGCAGCCTCATCTCCCCTCTCGTCTGTTCCAACCACTCAGCATTCAGCATCACCAGCATCACCGCCTGATCATCTGTCATCATCTGCAGCTGTTTCTCACCGTTCATTGCCTTAAGTTGGATGGAGTTTTATGCTTAAATAATTTCTAGGTCACTGTGAAATTATTAACAAATTAACAAATAAAAACATCTCTCTAAAAAGGAGTTAGGTACAAGGACTGGACTGAAAATAAAAGCCAAAAAAAAAAAAAGAAAAAAAAGAGCTGGGCCACTGAGTGGTGGTGGTAGGATTAGCTTTAATGTAGTCTTAATGTGGGAGCCACCTAGTGACACATGGGAACTGGTTACAACTAAATTAGGGAGAAAATCTGGGGGAAAGAAAGAAAGAAAGAGAGAGAGAGAGAGAGAGAGAGAGAGAGAGAGAGAGAGAGAGAGAGAGAGAGAGCTCAAAATGTCACTATTTAGAAAACATCACTATATCAATTATATTCATTTTTATTTGTCAATTTTTTAAGGCCAATATATATTTTTAAGGCCAATTACACACCCATTATATCCATTCTTGTGTGAATTGTTAATATGGAATCATTAATGATATGCATATAGGTTATTAAAATTATTGTATTAAAACATGATGACATTCAAATATCACATACACACATCTTTAATGTATATAATCATATTGAAAGAAGGAGCATATTACTATTATTTTGGTATCCAAGCATAAATTTAGCATGGTGCTTAGTTACAGTCACTCGCTTGCAAAATATAAAACGCAGGATTATACATCTGTCATATTGTACTGTAAGTTGCTTTATGCACACTGTAACACACCATCCCTGTTCCTCCTTGAGTTGGCTTGGTTTTCGAATGACTATAAGAGAATTAACATCTGACTAGGTCCACTGGCCTAATATGGTTAACAAAACAAACCAGCATTCTCAAATCCCTGTGTGTGCCTGACTGGAGCTTCTGGAATATTAGTGATGACAACTTAATCCAGGCCTGACAGGAGATAAAGTCCATAAAGTCACTGCTGGAAAGATAGCCACAATAGGTAGGACAAAAGCTCCCAACCTGTACACGAACAACAGGGCAGAACGGCATTCTTTTTTTTTTCTGCTTATCTGAATAAACTGTTCGGAATGTTCCATGTTCAGTAAGTGATGCTGATTCGTCAGTTAGACAATCAGTAACAGATGTGTGATTTGGCTAACACATCTGGCCTGAAAAGAAACTCACATGTGCCAATCTTTATTTTCTGTCGATCATGCACAGTGTGGATTATTTGATGGCTTTTATTGGGCGATTCCAGCATTATGGATTTGACATTTGGACTTTTATTGGTAAATGAAAATCCACAGACCATAGACAAGCATAGCATGACTCACTCGCTCACTCATCATCTATACCGCTTTATCCTGTATGCAGAGTCGCGGGGGGCCTGGAGCCTATCCCAGGAAACTTAGGGCACAAGGCGTGGTACACCCTGGACAAGGTGCCAATACATAGCAGGGCTCACACACACACATACACTCACATGCTTATTCACACACTACGGGCAATTAGCTAATTTGCATGTCTTTGGACTGTGGGAGGAAACTGGAGTACTCGAAGGAAACCAACCACTAAGCCACTATGCTGCCAGCTTTGTATCTGTAACTAGTAAATTAATTTGAATAATTGTTGGTGTAGGCGGCACGGTGGTGTAGTGGTTAGCACTGTCGCCTTGCACCGCCAGGGTCCGGGTTCGATCCCCGGCCAGGCTGGATTCCCTTCTCTGTGTGCATGGAGTTTGCATGTTCTCCCCGTGCTTGGTGGGTTTCCTCCGGGTTCTCCGGTTTCCTCCCACAGACAATCAGACAGTCCAAAGACATGTAGGTTAGGCTAATTGGCATTCCCAAATTGCCCGTAGTGTGTGTGTCTGTGCCCTGCGATGGATTGGCACCCTGTCCAGGCTGTACCCTGCCATGTGCCCGAAGTCTCCTGGGATAGGCTCCAGGCCCCCCGTGACCCTGAATACAGGATTAAGCGGTATCTAACAAGTCAATTTGTATAATTACTTACCTTAAAGCATTTAGCATTTTATTAGTGTTATGGATGTGACATTAAACTTTCATACAGTATAAGAGTGAATATAAAAGACAATTACAGAAACCATTACACTTGCCGAAGAAAAAGAGACTTGAAGAAATACAATATATATATATATATATATTTGAAAAGCTTTGTCATTTTAAGAGTAAATTGATAAATATATTGATGTGTCTGAATCGGTCCACTGCAAATTATATAAGAAGCTGGCTGGAATAGTGACGTTTAACGTAACACATTTGAAGTAGTAATTATGAAAAAACAAACCAAGCCTCTTTGTGCTTTTTGACCTTTAGCATTAGACTTTACTGTGGTTTGGTAGGAAGCCTATAAATTAGCCTACTTTTTCGTCCCATGGTAAAATTTACTTTTACATGGAATTCCAAAGGAAGTACCTGAAATAAAGTCCAGCATTATGTACCAGACCATAAACGACTGCTCGAGGAAGCCATAACTAAATCTACTAACATACTAATGTAAATAAATTACATTAAATTAAACTGCTAAAATAATACAGCAATGTTTTTTTCAGTGTGCTCGCCACTTGTCAACTATGGCGTTAATGTGATTACCACAAACATTCATTTCATTTTCATGTACCGAGACTCTGTGTATTCAATATATATACATGTCAAAAACCCATATACAAAAACCACAGATATGACACCCATTCAATTACTGGAACAATACAGTATGAGGTCAATCCATTTCTTCACATTTTCCACAATATTCTTTCAGCATCAGGCAGAAACGGACATGCTTCCATGTTTAACTTTGTACTACGTTGCTAACTCCTAACCACAAATTCTTGCCACTGGAAAAAGCAGTCACATCGCGAAAAGCTCAAGTTACAAATACGTTTGAGTAAAGAATTCAGACGACTAGTAAAGAAGTGTGGTTTGTATGTATGGAATAAAACATGTGGGTGTGTACTGTTGAAAAATCATTAACGATGTGGAGGTGAAGCATCTCCAGTTCCACTGATGCCACCCCAAAGTTGAATATTTTCCATGTATTCCGCTTCATCATTCCACTTATTCCACAGCAGGATGCCAAGAATTACATTTTGCATTTATTAATGATCAGCACACATTTGTATCCAGTTATAGCCACAGTGACTCAGAAAAGGCTCTGATGCACTGATCAGCAGACTGGGGTTTCCCTGACCATCTTTGTTTCGGGGGTGTTGTCACATGGCCTGACCTCTGACCCTAACTTCCGGACAAGCTGGAATATGTGAAGAGACCAATTTCACTGTGTTGCGAAGGAAATGCGACAAATAAAAGCTTCCTCTTACTGAGGGTTGTGGAATGTCTGCAAAACAAGTTTGCCATCTAGAAAATGTTGTTGCATCATCAGCCTCTCTCGCTTTCATGAACATGCTTTGTTTGTGTGAAACCACATTTCTGTCACGGCTTTCCTGTGGCAGAAAACCAAAAGCAACTAATTTAACTTAAAAAGAAAATTCGATGAATACATGCATAAAGATTTGATTTTATGAAAGAAGTTCTGATGTAAAAATAAAACATTTGTTTATTTCTAAAGTTAGATCATGTGATGTGATTGTTGCTATAGAAACAATAATCTGCATCAATATACACTGATCATCCACAACACTAAAACCACTGCCAGATTGACTATGAATTATATACCAGTAAACTGGTGACAGGATCATGGACGCACATGGCTCAGTTAAGGCCAGCCTGTCTGGTCCGATCCCAAAGAAAAGCCAATGGCTCACAAATTGCTGAACAAAGTTAATGGTGTCCTTAATAGAAAGGTATCAGAACAACCAGTGCATCACAGCCTGCTGTGTGTGGGATTGGCAGCCAAGGAGTTCAAGTTTGTTGATCAGCCTCCAATCCGATCTCAATCCGATCGAGTATTTATGGAGTGCTCTGGACAAATAAGTCAGACCCATGGAGTCGCCACCCCATAACCCATAGCACCTAAAAGGATCTGCCACTAACATCCAGGTGCCAGACACCACATCACAGCTCCAGATGTCTTAATATTGTAAATTGTTCAAGTATTCCTTTAATTATCAGCCATTTTTAGCTTCCTGTCAGAGATCATGCAGATCATTTTTCTAAAAGACCTTTAAAATTACGCTATTAAAAGAGATCTGAATGGTGTGAGAATTATTAGATCCATAAGTCAGGGAAAAAAAAAAAAAGAAATCTGCTTCATGCCATGTGCGATATATGTCTTCCAGCAAGTTAGTGTGCCACAGAGGGGTCATTTAAGCAGTTTAAAAATGATTCTAGGAAGGTAATCAGGTGCTACATGAATGGTGACTTTCCAATTAAATTAAAGAAGACGAGTCTATGTCTTTCAATTACGCTGAAGGCTGTCCTGGAGCAGATTTTCCCAGTGTTACCATGACCCCGCTGTCTCAATCTGACCCGGACAGGCGGCGGGCGACCAATCATACGAGCAAACATTCCTAATGCTGCTAACTCCAACGACTCCAATGCTCTAGATGATATCTAAAATAGCTCTATGAAACATGATGAGGCCGCAGTGTGTCAGAGGATTCCTCATCCACGCATTATAAATCCTGACAAGCCCAGAGCAGCATATCTGCAGATATAATACTCCCATAATGACACTCTCACCTTGACTCATTCCTTACTCATGACAGGATAATAGAAGGCTCCGTACTGTATGAAGCTGAAAACGCGGCGCATCGCAGGGAAAAATTTGTGTCATAGGAAAGAAAAAAAGCAAATGATACCTTACTATTGGACATTAATAGAGATTTTATATTTCTACGTGTAAACAATAGATAGGGAAACACATAAGCTTGCAGGTTTTAAAAAATTGAAATATCATTTTATTGAGCGTAAATGCCGTGAAGGAAAAATAATAAAGCTGCAGCTTTAGCTTTTAGTAAAGGATTGTTTTGTCAGTAACAGAATTCAAACTTCGAGCCAAAAATAACAGCTCTGTGGAGGTAAGCACACACACAGGAGTACCACACCAATACACACATCTGAACCAGCATCTGCAGACCTCACCCACATGATACAACACTAATAGTGAACACACAGAGCAGCACTGGAGCATGTTTGATGGATGTGAGCTTTACTTGAAAAGCTTCACCAAGCGAAACACACATATTGTTCAGGCCTATTTGACCTTGACAACCACCCATGTTTTTTTTTTTCCTCTCTGCCCATCGTGTGAGCTGTAAATCAATACAACTCCACTGAAATAAAAATCATCTCGACTCAAGGAGATCTTTTTGAAATGCCCAGGTATGTCAAATGTATTATATCAGGACGAAAGCAAAGCAAATCTATTCAAGGGATTTATCGAAGCAAAAATTGGTTGCCATGCTGCACTGCTTGCTTTGTTCTCGGCTTCAGGTCTACACACCAGTCGGCAAAAAAAAAAAAAAAAAAAAAAAAAAACATTACGGATTGGTGTGATTGTGAATTGAGATATGACAAAAGCATAACGCGGTGAAGAGCAGACTCAAGGCCTTTCTAAAATCCCTTTTTGGTTCGCTGTGCAACAACAAAGAGGACGGCACTTCCTAGGATACGAGGCAGCGCTGAACCTTTGTATGAGATGTCACCGTACAAAAGAAGCTGTCTGTACTGTACGCATTTCAGATGAGGCTCGATGAACAGGGCTCCCAATCATGCAATGGTTTTTTTTTTTTTTTAGAGGGGGAGGTGCTGGGGGAAAAAAAGTCAGCAAAAAAAATTATAAAAGTCTATCATTTATGAAAGGTCACTAGAGCAAGGTCAGGACAGGCAATAAATGCAGGTGACAGATGCCCTAAAAGAGAAAAGGTGCCATCATTAATTTGAACCTGAGTCCTCAGCGCTTTTTTAATTGTGTCTCTGCACTGACAGGTTGACAGATCCAGTGTGAGCCAGATGCCTGTGTCTGGCACTATGACAGGAAGTAGGGGGATGCGCAACATCTGAGAGAGAGAGAGAGAGAGAGAGAGAGAGAGAGAGAGCACAGCATGCCAATCACCATCTATCAAGTGGCTTTAGTTCAAAATTTTCAAAATTCAATCTTTTGCTTATTAAGGCATGCTCCACTTCCCCCACTGTCTAATTTACACTTTGCTGCATGAGGAGACAGGTGACAGAGTCTATCTCTGGTATGCAGCACCGGTAGCAATGCACGTGTGCGTAAGCTTGTGTCTCGCACACTCAGAGTTTTACAGTTGAAATCCTAGCACGGCTGAACCCTTCAGGTAAGACTTGCTGACACGAATGACTCCTTTCATTAGTAAGCTGCAGGCAGGAGCAAACAAAATCGTCAGACTTGAATAAATTTGAAAATAATTGCTCAGAAGAACGAGATGCGAGGATCAGCCGTTTATCGGCGTGCTTTTTCTGAATTTTTTCATAAAAGAGGTGGGAATCCATAGTTACATCAGCATTATTTAAACCTAATCCTTATACAAATAAAACACATGTAATACCTGTAGCTTCCCAGCAGAAACATTTTTATCGTCTTGGTACAACAAAATTAACTACCAACATTGGAGGACCATTGGTATGTCGCTTTGTGTATGTCAGAATGACGTCAACATACCGACATTGTTTAAGTGTCGTTGGAGCAACGCCAGTCACCCACATCGGATAACCGCTGGCATTTGGTTGTGTAAGTAAGTCAAGAACGACAACATCTTACAACGCGCCGTACTGTAGCAGTGTCATTTCACAACGTTGGATGAACATTGGTATTTGGTTGTGTGTGCATACCAACGTGACTGAAGTGACACTGTAGCATCGTCGCTTTGTAACCTTTCAGGAACGTTAAAACAGTATTTCAGTATTTCTGCTGGAATCTAACTAAAGACAAAACACTATGGAACTATAGGACAAAATGGATTTTTAAAATTCAGATCAGTGGGACAAGAAATAAGATATTTATAAGATATTTCCCACCAAAATAGTAATGACCTGTGTGTTCTGACACCTTTCTACTGGAACCGGCAGTCCAAGCACCTTTTCCTTAATTTGAACTACAATAGCTTTTCTATTGGATCAAAATACACGAGCCATACTTCATTTTCCATGTGCATCAGTGAGCCTTGGACACCCATCAACCTGTTGCCCGGCTTTCCTTCCTTGGATTACTTTCGGTATGTCCTGACCACTGAAGACCAGGACCATCCCACAAGAGCTGCAGTTTTTGGAGTTGCTCTGACTCAGTTGTCTAGCCATTGCAATGGTGGCTGGAAATGGGTGGGATATATTAGGCAGCAAGTGAATCTTTTTTTTATTGAAAAAAAAATGGCTAAGAATAAGAATTTCAGTGACTGTGACAACCGGTGGACTGGCGACGGGGTCATGGGTGGCCAAGACTTACTGATGCTCGTGAGGAGTGAAGGCTGGCCTGTGTAGTCCAATCCAATAGAAGTGCTAGTGTAGATCAAATTGATGAAAAGGTCAATGTTTTTCCTGTTATGTCGCATCACTGTTATGATGGAAAAAGAGGGGACCTGCTTAATATTGGGCAGGTGATCATAATGTTATGGCTGATCAGATGTATTTTAACTTGTGAACAATGAACCCGCCAAGCCCAAACTAAACCAAGCTGTTTAGTTTTAGTATAGTTCTCATTCAGTTCCAATGCAAGAGTACAGTTCCAAACTAAACTATGATCAAATAGATGCTCATTGTTTGTTAAAAAAATTAATTCCAAAAATGGATGACATTGATGGCAGTGGATGTAAACACATAAAAACTTTGCACCTTCTAGTGATGACACACTGATGGCAGCACTGGTTGATCAATCATATGCCGACTTCTGGCAGTTAACCCACTGATTGAAGAACAGAAGATATTGTACCCTGTCGCCAACGTAAGCATTCTACTCAGTTTATTACTACTGCCAAAGCTCGTTTCAATAAACCTGCTGGAACTTGTATAATTAGTTCGTTGTATTCATGGTTTGTTTTAACCAACACCCTTCTCAAAAGTCGGTCTATAGAAGAAGATATATGTAAATGAGCACATAACATTTATGTAAAATATATATTTATTACAGAAAAAACATCAATCATCTCTCTAAGTGGGCGGGAGAAAAAAAAACATGGCTCTAGGTTCACAAAGATTGTCCCACATTCATGATTGATTTATAAATCCACAGTACCTTTGCCAGCAACATTTTTTTTCCATTTTTATTAAAATATGTACATGACTTATCCATAATGAAAGATATCTTGCCCAAATTACGCCTACATGGAAAAAAAAAATCCACAGCAATCCTACATGTGTGGCCTGTTGGATGGGATGTTTGTAAGAATTGATTTCTACATTATGATATAATGAGGAGGTTTGCTTTAACATGGTACCGTTGGTACTGTAGCTGTATAACATTGTAGTTGTTGGCTTTAAAAAAATGAATGAATGTGTTCACTGTAAAGTAATCACTAGGAATGGAAAATGCAACATTAGTGAAATTCAGGACGTGCAAACCACTTGTGTATCCTTGTGTTCACAGAAATCCTAGACACAACTGAACCCTTCAGGTAAGAATTGCTGACACAAATTACTTCTTGCATTAGCAAGCTGCAGGCAGAAGCAAACAAAATTGTCGGACTTGAATACATTTTTTGAATAATTGCTCAGAGGAATGAGATATAAGGATCAGTAATTTCTCTGAGGATTTTTATTATTTTTTTTCCCAGGGCTATAATCTTGAGAGGTTAGGCTCCACAATTACATCACCATTATTTAAATGTAAATAGCATTTACAGTTGGTTGTAATGGTAATTGTGGTCACTGTTGGTCAGGTTGCCCCACTGACTGACGTTCAAATTTCATCTGACTTGGTCATTATAACCTAGACCTCTAAACTGGATTGAAGTTCTTTCATGATTTTGTGACATATCTGGCAACCTCTCTCCAAAGACACAAGCAAACTATTAAAAATGCACCTATCCAGAATTACAACATAAACTGTGATGTTTAGCCAAGCTAATAGATTTTAAAGAGAAATGCTATTAATTAAAAATAGAATAGCAGTCAAAGGCTCAGATTTGGTTCATACATACACAAAATGTAATATCTTTTGTTTCATCTACAGTATTTTGGGGTTTAGACAAACAAAGAGGCAGCAACGCATCAGCTGAAAAAACACTAACAAATGAGACGACACATCAATGTAAGGTTTAATTTTTTCCAGACAATCTCTCACTAACTCATTCTCTATAAGGCTTATCCTGTACAGGGTTGTGGGAGGCCTGGAGCTTATCCCAGGGGACTGGAGGCACTCGATACACCCTGGACGGGTTGCCAGTCCATCAAATGGTACAAGCACACTCATAGTCACACACTCACAATTTTTGGGAATGCTAATTAGCCTACTCTGCGTGTCTTTGGACTGGGGGAGGAAACTAGAGTACCCAGGGTAAGCCCACCAAGCATGGGGAGAACACTATGCACAGAACCTGCAGGTGAGACTAGAACTCTTGAACCTGGAAGTGTGAGGTCACAGTGTTACCCACTATGCCGCGTTGCCTCTTGTTTTTCCCAAACAATACATAAAATCAGTTCTTGAAAAAAATGTGAAACATGGGTAATGCCTTTCTTGAATACGTAAGGATGTATATTTGACGTATATATGTCAGGAGAAATCTCCTCTAAGCAAAGTTAGCTAACACTTTAGACGGCTAGCTAAAAAGCAAAGAGCAGGCTTTTGTGAAACTCGTTTACGGTTTCTTTTTAATTGTGTCTTATGGGGTTATTTTTGATAAGCTAACTTATTTAGCATACGTTTTTTTCAGGCAATTCATGAGTCATCAGTTGGAAATAAAAGCTAACCTGGGATTGTTTACGTTCAGGAAAAATGTCAGATTTTCATAATAATTTGACTAACAAATGGTTTTATATACAATTTTGGAATCTGACAACAGGTAGAAGAGGGGGTTATAATAAATAGATTTGTTTTAGTAGTGAGAATATTAGTTTATATTAGTTTAATCCTTTTAAATAGAAACTGGTTAGATAGACCAAGATGTTTTAAAGCACTTGATTTGACTTGATATTTGACTACAAACACTATAAATGCTGTGAATAAATTGTGTCAGATTCCACTAGTAACTTTGCCTGTACAGTATGTAGAACCATAATTACATACGCAAATTCCTTTCAGCTGACCCTGTCGCCACAGTGGACCATCCAATTCACACAAGGTTTTTGCTGGATGTCCTTCCTGACACAATGCTTGTCTTGGCTTGGGACCGGCACTACATGCAGTGGCCAGGTTTTTATGGGGGGGGCGACAACCTACCACCAGCAGGGCTCGAACCCGGATCCTCAGATCCCCGAACCAACAAACTTGAGTCTTAGTGAGCCACCACACCTTAATAAGCTCATGAGTAAACTAGTGTAAGTAGGCATGTATGAAGATAAATACGTAGGGACTACAGCATATACAGTAGTGTACAAGAGTGCTGTATTGCTTATTTCTTTACATTAAATTGAATTTAATTAAATGATATAGATTAAACTAAAGAAATGGCAAGAACTTTTAAACTGTGACAGGCTGCAAAGTGCCTAAAGTTACGATAAAAAAAATTGGTTGTTTATGAAACAGCAACAACCTCATTTCCCCTCTCATCTGTTTCAAGCACTCAGCATTCAGCATCACCAGTGTACTAATCACCGGCCTGGACATCTGTCATCATCTGCCCATGTTTCTCATAGGTTCATGCCTTCAGTTAAATGTTTTTATGCTTAACTAATTCATAGGTCACAGTGAGGCTTAATAAACAAAAACATCTCTCTGAAACTGCTCAGGTACAGGGACTGGACTAAAAACAAGAACCAAAACCTTGCCAGAAACAAGAGCCAAAAAAAGTCCTTCAGGAAGCCTGGAGAATTATTCTGTAAGATTGCATTAGAAAGTCTGGCAAACAAACGATGAAGAAATAAGAGGTAGCTTATAACTTTTGCAAAGTACATATACACTGATCAGACATGACATCATGTCCACTGACAAGTTACAGTAAGTGAATCACATTGATTATCTTGTTTCAATGGTACCTATAAGTTGTGGGATATACCGACAGCACATGAGCATTTTCTTCCAAAAGCTGATGTGTTGAAAGCAGAAAAAAATGAGCAAGCATAAGGATTTGAGCAACTTTGGCAAAGGCCAAAGTGTTATGGCAAGAAAATAGGTACATTATGACATAAGTAAGTGCATACTGTACATGGTGGAGGTAAGTGAAGTAGGTAAATAAACAAATACAATTGGTGTAACTTTATGTGGCACAGTTACAACACAATGAGTCACGGCTATCTGGAAAAACTGGTCTTAAAAATAATAAGACGGAAAAGTACGAATTTGAAGTTTGAGCCTACAGATATTTCCATCAAAACCAATCCAAGGAAATCCCCTGAAGGATGTGCTCAACTGGTGTGTTGCAGAAACACACACATACTGTACACTTTCTCACATTTACACACAAGCTTTTATTTTTACACACACACACACACACACACACACACACACACACACACACACACACACACACACACACACACACACACACACCATTCTCACAGGCCTACACTTGTATGCACACACACACACACACACACACACACACACACTCACACACACACACACACACACACACACAGCTGCACAGCTGCAGGGTTCATATGTTGCCAGATTAAGTGATTTTCCTCCCTGGGTCTGCATTAGACAGGCCTTGTCCATTAGCCCGAGCCGGTGTGGAGCAGCAGGCTACGAGCTGAGACAAAGCAGCAGGAACATGGCGCTTTGCTTTTCAGCTCACTCTTGTTTGATTAGGATTTGTATGTGGTTTGGAAGCAGATCAAGTTCTTCCCAGAGCTGAAACATGTTCCTCCTCTGCTTTCAATGTCACATTGGCCTGTATTACTCACAACTCAGACTGCAGAGATTAGCTCATGCCAGTCTGAGAAACAACAACAGGCTTTATGCGCAGAGTGCATACACATAATTACTCAGATGTGCTTTTTGGATGTGTATGCAACATAAATGTAATGGAAAATGACATCCTGAGAAAGAGAGAGAGAGAGAGAGAGAGAGGGTCAGCCGAGGTAGCTCATCCATGTTTTTAGTCAGTATCTCCTGGAAAAACACTTGCAGCTTATTAAAGTGCTTGTATTTTTGGTATTTATTTGATTTCTTTGTGATTGAGCAACACCAACTAAAACCAAACACCTGAGTGTTGTCTTCATTCCGGTAACTAACTCGCTCACAATCCAATCTGAGTGCCAGTTTCTATGGAAATCCTTCTCCTGGTCAAAACTTGTGTGCTCGTACAGTGAACTAAAGCACTACACACTTTAAAACAAGGGGGGGGATTAAAAAACGCCTCGCACGTAAAACGTTCCCAAAAGGTTCCCCAGACGGGGCTAAGAATAGCCCAGACGCTTTCCAATCCAAACAAACTGCTACACATTTCTGCCTCGCTCAGGGGACGCCTCGGGTTTAAACACCTGCAAGGTGTCGAAAGCTCCGTATATTATTTGGGAAAGAAATGAAAAAAGAAAAAAAAATCACCTCATAATGTAAGATATAAGACCTTTCCCCTGTTCCCTTAATGCGCATATTATACCCACTAAATTACTAAATGTCTCTCAAGCTAATTTACGGTGTCCTGTGGAAAGGTACAGTATACATGAGGGAAAGCCCGAGGCTGGAGAAAAGATTTACACAGAAATGTCACTCCTGACAGGATTGTGACGTGTAATGATTTCCCCTGATTGCTGTGTTTGCTCGATCTTGACGTGACGGTATAATGCAGCAATCGCTCAAAAGATAGCCATCGAACTGACGGCTTTCTTGATAATGTCAGCATCCCCACGAGCTCAAAACTCTGCCTTGTATCTATGTAATTAGAAATTGTTATCTGAAAATGTTATCTGAACACGAGCGTCTATTTTCGATAAATACTTCCTGTCAGTAAGCTCGTGTTCCCGTATCTACGTATATTCATCCGTTCATCTGTCAGCTGCGGTTCAATAACAGTCTGGACTTTCTGTGCAGGCCAGAATGGCCGCTGGTGCTCAAATCAAATATGCTCCAAACCACACACACACACACCCACGTACGCACACACACATGCATACAGAGTCAGGCTGCAGCAGGTGCTGAGTTCAGAGAATCTAATTTTATCCAGCTCTAATCACAGCTAATAAAACTGAACTATGGTTAAAACAAAGCAGCTGCATCACATTTGAGTTGTATTTATTTGCCTCTATTTGTTGTACGTGTTTGTGAGCAGAGCTCAAATTTTAGAGAAAAGGTTTGTGATTTTTTTTCTAAGCCGCTTTTATACTGTATACTTCAGCAATCATGGACATTTTTTTACACTTTCATCCAGGGTTCGAGCCCCACCTCGGGTCTGTGGAGTTTGCATTTTCAACCCTGTGCTTGTTGGGTTTCCTCCAGGGACTCCAGTTTCCTCCCACAGTCCAAAAACATGCAGAGTAGGCTAATTAGTGTTTCCTAATTGCTCGTATTGTGTGTGTGTTTCTGCCCTGTGATAACTTGCCGCTCTGTCTAGGGTGTCCTCTGCCTTGTGCCCTAAGTCCCCTGGGATAACCTCCAGGCCTTCCATGAGCCTGAACAGAACATTGAGTGTGTATTGAGAGTGTGTGTGTCTGCTTCCTGATGGACTGGGGCCATGTCTGTGCTGAGCCCTACATCATGCCAAGATAAGTGGTATAGAGAATTAGTGAGTGAGTGGGTGAGTAAGTTTCTTCATTGTCTTGACTATCATAAACAATATGAATAAAGGCTGTCTAGCTGCTAGATTGTGTTCTATTGGCTGACATATGGCCACTGGGGATGGGAAACATGACAATATCACTGAGAAATTATATCTCAAACTTTTCTAAGATATTGCAATACCTTATTTTTGTAATGTAAAAAAAACAATAACAAGTACATCAGTAGCAGCTGATCTGATTTGTACAGAATCTTTAAAATTTCATATTTCAAAAGTGAGGTTTTATTTAATTTTTTTCTTCTTTTCAACATGAATTAGTTTCATTTCAATGAAAGTATCATCAAATTCCATCACTTCTCACGCTCTTTCAAATACATTAAAGAGTATTTTAAATAATTTAAAGAAACTATTTAACATGATACTTAAGTCAAATAATGATAAGCATGTCCATGTATTGTGTCAGATCACATCATATTCTGTCAAAGATACAAACAAATAACAGTTTTATCATATCATATCATATCACATCATATCATATCATATCATTTATCATCACTTACTCATTGTCTGTACCTATTTATTCTGTATACAGTGTTGCGGGGGGCCTGGAGACAATCCCAGGATCCATTTTAGGATACACACAACGCCATTTAGTCTAATCTGCATGGTTTTGGACTGTCAGTGGAAACTGGAGTCCCTGGAGGAAATCCACCATGCATGGTGTGAACAACTCCATGCTCATAGACCCTAAGAGAGAATCAAACCCATATATAATATGACATGATATTCTTTAGAACAGATCAGTTCTATAAACTGCATCCACTATGTCCATGTACATGTTCTTATTAGGATGTAACATTATTAATATTTAACAGTCATCTTATTTGATGGACAACAAATTTAAGACGTCTCATCTGTTAAGAGTCTGTAGTGCTGGTCAAACACTTTAATGTGATGTGCTGCTACAAAACACAACACGATCACTTTGATTTGTCTCAACTGTACTAATGGTTAAGTATTAAATTGGTAGTCATTTTTAGACATTCAGATGGGTCTTCAGTGTGCGTACAAAAAACAAAACAATTAATAATAAAAAAAAAAGGCAATTAAATTTTACCCTATTGTGACCTCATTAAAGGAGATCCCCTCCCCCCGGCTTGTTGCTCAGCTCTGTTGTTCTCTTTTGGTGCATGGCTCGGCAGTAGCTAATTTACATAGACACTGAAACAGCACATTTGGAGCTCTGCCGTGTGTTCATTTGTTAAAGACATAGCAAAATACGGGACCTTTAAAGGTAACTGTTTAGCTTTCCATTTAACTGTTCAGGTTTCGTATTAGCTTCTTATCTGGACTTGTGTAAGCAAAACATTTAGTGCAATTAGACCTTCCTAAATTTGACTCAAAAACGTCTGGACTATAGTAAAAGTTTGAACTTCGAGTTTCTCGTTAACATTAGTGAATTAAATAAAATGAATTTCCCAGATCCATCACGATCGTCATCAACATTGCAAATATTATATGTGCAGAATATTCCATTTTCTCAAGAACTGTTATCTTAAGGCAAGACATTTCTGCTCACTGTTCACTTGACATAAAGCTGAATAATTAATCCTGCACATTTCCTAACCCTTGAGCACACATTTGCAAATGGGCTGTGAATAGACCGCCGGTTCTCTCTAATTACACTCCTCCGTTATTAAAATAGCACGATAAAAATCTTACAGGGTTTGTAATGTATATAATCATTACAACCATTTAAGCTCTATAATTGGCTGTTCCTAAGCGTGGCATACAGGACAGTGGAGTTCTGGAGCTGAGCTTGTTTATGAAATTAAAATGAAAACTCCCCCCATAACTTTCTTCAGCCCTCTTCCTCTCCCACTTTCTGACTCTCTTGATTTATAATGCATAAGCTTCCATTTTTTTGGGCCTGTTTGAGTCCCACCGGATAGGGTTCAGAAACAATATAACCAGCTTTGTGTTTGTATTTATGCAGCGGATGTGGCACGCACACACGCACGCACGCACGCACGCACGCACGCACGCACGCACGCACGCACACACTACATTAACCTCTCCTTGCTGCTCTCTCTCTCTCTCTCTCGACTTGCTTCATTAGAGTGCAAATCCACTCCCATCACCCTGGAGATGCCACAGGGCCAGGTCGATCTGCAGGCCCGTGCACTTATCTCTAGCATTCTTATAAACCCCTGGCATGCGTCACATCCTCCGTCCAATCTACTCTGGATTTCTGAGCATGAACGCAGTCTTAGAGGGATGCTACACTTGAAGGCACTGATAAAGATAATTCCCTAAGCACCAAGCTGGCAGAAACAATGAGTGATGTAATTGGGTTTTAGGCACAGTGTATATTTCTGACTGGTGTCTTTGATATGAAACTAAATGGAATTTTTAAAAGGGTTATTAGATACATTTATGTTCATGCATATGCAGGATATTTCCCGTATACTTAGCATTACAGCTTGGTCAGACAACAGCAGTTAGGGCATAAATGTACTGTATAAACTTAAGTGTGGCATAACCTGCTACAGGAAAAAGGAATACTCCAGTATATTTCATTTTAGCCAAGACAACCAGAGCATGAAAATAATTACTAAGTGCAAGAACGAAAACAGAAAAATATCTAGCAGACTAACATTAAATGCCATATACACTCCAATATAAACCATATGCTGCTGAAAGAGGCCACTACCTTTAAGGAATACTGTCGCCATGAAGGGGTGGACTTGTAACGTCTAGGTAGGTGGCACGTGTCAAAATAACATTCACACGAATGCCAAGGTTTCTCTGCAGAGCATCACACCGGTTTGCATGTTGGAGTCAGGAGCACAGAGGAACGATCTGAGAGAGACGGAGGTGTGGGGGAGGTTCAGCCTTATACTGTATGTATCCTTTATTCCTACAGACCTAGTCAAGTGTGTTCTTGCCCCTGGTGGGTATGAAAACATGTTGATGGAATTTAGTGCCGTAGTGCCGTTTTGAGATTGTGGTGGTTAAAAATCTGTGTGGCATCATGGAGCAGCCTTAACACATTTTCAGCAACCATGGCGAGGGTTTATATATATATATATATATATATATATATATATATATATATATATATATATATATATAAAGTACTGTGTGTGTATATATATATATATAAATCCTCGCTATGGTTGCTGAAAATTTGTGAAGTGTGTATATATATATATATATATATATATATATATATAGAAATATAGAAAGGAGCGAGTGTGACAAAGTTACCAAAAGAACACATATTCTCCAGCATGCTCAGTAAAACCTAACACCTGTTTTATTTACAGTCCTGTGCATAAGTCTTGGGAACATCTAAACAAAAGCCATATGCAATGATGCTTTTGAAAACCTTTCTACATTAAAAGAAACTACTATGAAAAGCACTAAGTAATAACATAAAAAAAATAATAAGGGGTCAATATTTGGTCTAGAAACTCCTTGCTTGAACATAAGCGGTAGTGTTCAATACAGATTTGTGCAGTATCCTAAGAAAAACAGCTGTTAGGTTTTACTGAGCATGCTGGAGAATGAGTTCTTTTGGTAACTTTGTCACACTCGCTCATTTCTATTTTCATGCAAAACCCGGGAGTCTACATTATTGATTTTTTTTTCTCCCATCTGAAAACTGCTCTGTCATGTAATTTGTCGCTTTCTTTACAGGCATGCAAATATTATTTTGTAATGTTATTTATTCATTAATTTTAGTGTATCTTTGTAGGGAACGGTCTTTTACATAATAATGCAGACATAATAAACTTCACTCACTCACTCTCACTCATCGTCATTACCGCTTAATCCTGTATTCAGGGTCGCAGGGAGCCTGGAGCCTATCCCAGGAGACTTACTGTAGGTCACGAGGCAGGATACACCCTGGACAGTGTGCCAAACCATCGCAGGGCACCCAGACATACACACACTCACACACTCATTCACACACTATGGGCAATTTGGGAATGCCAATTAACTTAATCGGCATGTCTTTGGAACGTGGAAGGAAACCTGAGTTCCCGGAGGAAACCCACCAAGCACGGGGAGAACATGCAAACTCCATGCACACAGAGACGGGAATCAAGCCTGGCCAGGGATCGAACCCCGACAGTGCTAACCACTACACCACTGTGCCGCCCCCATAACAAACTTATATAACAAAATTTGTACTACAGATAATATGGCGCCTAAGACTTTTGCACAGTACTGTATATATTCTGCACTAAACTCTCCTAGAGGATAGAATGGATTGAGCAATGATTACCAAGTGGAGTTTGCACACCAGTCTTTGTTGATGCATACACATAACCGTCCAGAACTGTTCGTACTGGATGAGTGTGTTCTGCCTACTGGATAGCACAATGGCCCAACAAAACGTTACAATAAGTCTGGAAATCTATTAGGTCTGAGTCTTGAGTGCAGCAATTCCACATCTCCTAGTGAACCCACAGTCTGACTCTAAGCAACTCCATTTTATCCACTGAGCGGATATTAGCCAGGACGATTAAGGGGGCCATTATTCTAGTAGAAGAGACTTTTATCCAAGACTGAGCCATGCTACGTTTGCCATATACCACCATTTCACCATCCACTTTATTAGGAACACCTGCACAACCGAACATTCATGCAATGAAATAACAAGTCAATCATGTGGTAAGAAAAAATACATCCAGTAGGCAGAAAATGTAGAAAGAAAAAAAAATTATTAGTCCTTATATTGCAAAATGGACTTAAAATCACATCTTAAGTACCGCCATCACCCTTTAGGGTTATAAGCAATAATAGACAGAATCAAAGTGTTATATAAGTCTTATATAATAATGATGGCAGGACTTCTACACAATTGCTAAACAAAGCTGGCTAGCAGTTTTGCAATGTTCTTTTTTTTTATTTTTTTATAAATTATAATATCATTATACATGAATGTGGTATTGTAATGTAATATCAGTACAGACCGATACTGAGATTCAATAATTAACCAACATTGTGCTAAAACATTGTGCGATTTGAGTGCCATCTTTATGTTGTAGCTTATTGTTTCTAACAATTCATAGACGTGACCGAATTGTTACAACCAATCATAAGACAGAAGGCAGAGCCTTTCTAACAGTTGTGCAATCATTTTTTTTTTTCTGATTTTGTAATTTAGTTTACAAAAGAAATTAAAGAGAGTCCTTGTCTAGCCATGTCTCATATTACACAAATATTCTCTCACCTCATTTTCTCCCTTTTTTTCCCTCCTACTGTATGTCTCTTTTGTATTTTTCCTCTGATGACACTGCTCAAGGTGCTCAGTAGAAATGCCTTCTTGATGAGATAGACTGACCAAACTGGTTCTAGCTGAAAGAAAAGCTACAATATGTATTATTAACATTAACATATTTAACATCTACTGTTATTCTGAACTGCCTGCCACCTAACACACAGTATGAATGCAGATCAATTCCTGCTTTATGTTTCACCTAAATGAGGATGGGTTCCCTGCTGAGTCCGGTTCCTCTCAAGGTTTCTTCCTATTGACATCTCAGGGAGTTTTTCCTTGCCACTGTCGCCCTCGGCTTGCTCATCAGGGACGATCTGACCATTTTGATTCATACACATTCACATTCCATACAAACTTAAATAATTCTTTTGATTGTGTAAAGCTGCTTTGTGACAATGACAATGAGTTTGCATGTTCTCCCCGTGCTTGGTGGGTTTCCTCCGGGTTCTCCAGTTTCCTCCCACAGTCCAAAGACATGCAGGTTAGGCTAATTGGTGTTCCCAAATTGCCCTTAGTGTGTGAATGAGTGAGTGTATGTGTGTGTCTGTGTCCTGCGATGGATTGGCACCTTGTCCAGGATGTACCCTGCCATGTGCCCTAAGTCTCCTGGGATAGGCTCCAGGCCCCCCGTGACCCTGAATACAGGAATAAGCGGTATAGATGATGAGTGAGTGAGTGATGTCACATACCCGTTCGTTATAACCGTGGTGAACAGAAAAGCACCGCAGAAAGCTACAAACCTTGAGACTAAGTCTATGTTCACCTTATAAGACTGAAGTGACTATAGTCAGATTTTTTACCTTAATTTTACCCGGATCAGATTCTGTGTGTCTGTCTGCACTAAATGTACAAATCTGATCTTTTTTGGATATATAGGCAATACGCTGTCATACGATTTGTATGAAAATGTGCAGATCAGAATTCATGGGACTTTTTACCTCAGCACATGTGTGGGGTGCTGAAGGCATCAGTCAGCACCACAGGGATTTCATATCATTTAAGACATTCAGCAGACGGCTTTATACAGGGTGACTTTCATTTTATCTCATTAGTCATCTAAGCAGTTGAGAGTTAAGGGGCCAATTTAAGAGCCCCACAGCGGTGGTACTGGGGTTTGAACTTAGGACCTTCTGATTATGAGTCCAATAGCTTTACCACTAAGCTACCCCTAGCAGTGCACCCCTGGCAGCGCAGCAATAACTGCTAAAATAGCTAAAATTAATTATAAAGCTAAGGTGTCTGGCTTTCTTCCTTCTTCTGGACCTCAAGAATGACAGACGATTAACGTTTTTGCTAAAATAGAATCCATTGTTTGAAAGTCGTATCAAGTCAGATAAAAGTTACCTGTAATTGTGAATGTGAACCGTCGTGACATGCAAAACCAATCTGAAAGTCGTGGCTCACAATGTGGCTTGTAATGTGAACACAAACTGACAGAATACATTAGCAGCACCATATGTGGTTTCAATGCTTTTAACCAAGAATAGGAATCTGAGGATGCAGGGGTTGTAAGGCAAGTGAGCGTGAACTAAAGTTCTTGATCTGTAACTTTATGCCTGACTTTATGGAACTGTGCTGCAGGCACATGATTGGCTGATAGAATGAGACGGTGTATTCTTTATGAAAGAGATATCGTTCTGAGATTTGATTGCATATGTGATTTATTAATCAAATGGAACAACTGCCCTTGACTTTCATTAGAAATACAGCAATGGTGAGTCAACAGGGTTTTTTTTACAGATCAAAATGTCTGTTCGTGTTAATCACACATTCATTATAAATGCAACAAATAGAGATTAGGCTGAAAAAAATCTGAAACACTTTAATGGGGATTATGTATAAAAAAAATAAATAAATAAATAAAAAAAACCCACACACACACCCATTAAACACGTTCAACCAAAGTGAAGTTCATCAGTGCGTATAACCCCAAGCATCTCTTAGAACTCATTTGAAATCCATTATTAAGTCCTTAAAGCTCCAAATCACTGGCCACATTTACGTGCCTGAATTAGTCATATTAAACATTTTTGTTTTTAATCCTGCAACTGTGTAATTAAAGAAATGCACTGAGGCTGATGATGCTCTTGGGCTTTTCTATAGATGGCCCATGGGAGATTTTTATTAAATGAATTTCTGTTGTGACAAATGTGTGTGTGCTGCTGCAACAAGGCATAAGGGAGGGATAAAAAAAAAAAAAGATGGAGAACAAATGCAGAATAATCAAGTTAGAGCTCAGAGAGGAAATAGCTCATCCTGAGCCGTTTCATGGAGGATGGAAGGACAGTTGAGGAGAGAGCGAGAGAAAGCGGTGAATACAGATAGATACAAAGAGATTGAATGAGTGAGTGAGAGTGAGAGAGAGCAAGAGAGATGCGCGTGGTAAGAGTGTAAAAGTAAAAGTAGGCCTTGAAGTGTTTGTGTACGAGAGCGGGAGTCTGATGCATAATGCATGACGGTGAAATTTAGGAAAGAAAGACTTAAGTGAAAGCACTTTTCCCATCTAAAAGCTACAGGGCTAAGAAAGAAGAATGCCTCCATTCGTATTTTCCTCATCTTATCTCATCTTCTCACCCTGTCTTTCTGCCTTTTGTTTTCACGTCGAAGCCGTCAGAGAGGAAGACAGATGCATGGAGGTGACTAATGCGTCCCATGACTACCTTTGTCTGGAGAAGAGAAGCAGCAAGAGAAAGGAGGAGGAGAGAAAAAGGGGACAACGACGGCGCTGTCTAATGGCAGAGATGTCATACTGTATCGCACAATAAGCACGAGATGGAGGACTCAGGGGAGGAGGGGCGTCTTTTATGACCTGCTGTGGGTGGAGGGCCCTAATCTGGAAGAAATATGCTAATGGTGTCAGTAACAAACATTCAAGCATCATGAATATTCAATGAATCCTGTGGCCTAAAGGCAACAAGCAACAAAACTGCGCAATAAACAAATCGAACAGCTCGGAGAATGCACGGCTGTACAAAGAGAATGTGTAAAAGGCTCACTGCACCGCAATCAGCAAGGGCAAAGAGGAGCGAGTTATTTTTTAGTTTTAAAGACGATTTGAAAATAATAATAATAATAATAATAATTTTAAAAAATCATAGTGCGGTTTTCCTTTGTGACGGGGCGCATTTCTGAGTGAAACCGGTTATTATGGCAGGAAAACACTGTGTGGCTGGAATTTGGCTTCATCCATGGACAATGTAGTGTAGAGCTGTGAATTTAAGGTAGACCATGGATTCAATTCAATATGATTTTCGATTAAATTCGATCTGATAGCACAAACTGTTATTGTCTGATTTGTCTGAAGCAGCTATATTTCTCAAAACTACGTACAGTACTAATACATCTAACGTGCACTGAAATGTTGTTGAACTTTTTTGTAAATATTATGTCTCGTACAGTACATACCTTTTTTTCATGCTCATATTCTGCACCACATTCCAGTTCTGTAAGTGGCGGTATTTTCTAGCAAAAACATACAAAATGGATGGGGTTTGCAATTTTCTGCAGTGACTGAACTATTTTGAGGAATTCGTCGATTTTAGAGAATTTAACATTTGAAAATTTAATTGGTTCAAGAAGTGTGAATCGATTCAATTAAACAAAAAACAAAAGGTTGAATTGCATAATTGATTCAATCTCACAGCTCTACTAGATGGTGAAAATTTCCAAAATCAGCAACTTTTCACTCAGTGGGGCTCATTAGGCTGGATACAAACAAATGTGTCTGCGAATTATTCATAAAGAGCATTTCCTTAAGGAATTTCCAAGACGTACTGTACATATAAGCTTCAGATCGTATCTCTGCCTTAATTTAGTTTCTTCATATTTTGACATGGATTGTGTCGTGGACTGGTGATGAGAGCATAGCATAAATTGGCACATGATCTTATTACTCATTATGTTTCAGTCTTGATGTAGACAAAAATTCTTAAAAATATTCACAGATGATGGAGGATTTTATTCATTTAATAATTGTTTTTTTATTTGACACATGAGCCAATAACGATGTTTTGGAGGATTGGTTTGTTGCCTGTAGAGCGCTTTTCAAAAATGTTCATTTAAATAAACACAAAGTAAACGACTGATTCAAACACAGAACTAGGGTTTAGAATAAGAGCAGCACTTGTATACCTTTAAATAAAACCCTGGCCTTGATGGATTTTTCTGATGGAAAGTGAATGAAAACAGAGTGTTATTGTGTGATCCTGTAAAGCCCCCCCCTTGGCTTGTAGTACTCTCACCTCGACTGAGACCCTGAAAGCTGAAAGAAATAGATGTGGACTTTGCTTGACATCTACAGAACAAGGCTCTTTAAGTGCTTTCATTTCCACTAGGTCTGTTCAGCTGGAGAGGCTTTAGCAACCCCCGTCCCTCCCTAAACCCCCAACCCCTCAATTCAAGGCAAGTAGTTTCTCTTTCTCTCAGCATGTCTAGGTCTGCCACTCAGGTCTATCTACTGTTTTCTTGCTCTTGCTTCTGAAAGAACTCCTCCTCTTCGGCCCATCCTCCTCTCGTCCTGGCCCCTGGTTGACCCCCCTCTCTTGGGACGAGCTCTTTCTGGAAACATGGTCTGACGGATCTCTTCGGATCGCTCGGTTTCTCGACTCAGACGGCACAGCGGATGGTGGTTTACGTGAATCTTTGGGTTTTGCCGCACCTCCAGAGTAAGCATCAGGACTCTCACACTGAGCGTTCTCGGGACAAGCTGACTGGAGCTGGGCCTTTTCTGTGCTCACTTCCTTCCTCTGGGCTCGCAGGATGTGCAGGGTCTGAACTGCCTGCTGCTGCTCATGCTGGAGGGAGTGCAGCTGACTTGCTGCTTTCTCTCTCTTCTCAGTGCACTCTTTCAGGAGCTTTTCCACAGTGTGCAGGAAATCATGGCCGTACTGCTCCAGAGCTTCATCTCCTATACACACAGAAACATATGACTATGAGACATAAGCATCCATATTAGCGGTGTAATGTGATGACACTGTCTGTACCTCTTTACTACTCCAAATGTCAGTAAGTATATTTCTAGCAGGATTTAAACCTGAAGTTGATGTGTTCCATATTTGTATTAAATATGAATCCTACCATTAAGCTTCTAGGAACCTAAAAACACTGGAAAAGACCCAGAGGCAAAAGTGAATTCTGCGTTCTGAGTTCAGATTTCTTTTCATACACAGAGAACCAACCTTATTACCACCTCATCATCATCATCATCACTGTTCTGAAATGTTCTTACCGTACTGTAACTAAGAAAGTTAACATACAGTACAGCTTTATTACTGTAACTTTACTCTCAAACCAAACATTCGCTCAACCTGCTATGCAGCACCGTAATAAATGAGTCTCGTTGGACCTTTAGCTCTCTGCATGCATGAAAGCCTTAATCTAGAGTTTACACTGAATTTACATTACGCTCTTCCTCACACAGAGTCAGGGCATGAGGCTGAAAAGGTGGGAGGGTAAAATGAAGGGGAAGATAAATGAAGAGTTTGTTCAGATGGGGAGAGGAATGCGTCAGGAGGGTTGTAAATCTCAGTCAGGCTTCGGCAAAGTCACCTGACTAACAGAGGAAATATTTTCACTAAGGGCTGCAGCTGCTGCATGGAAAATCCCTTAACTCGCTCACGTTCATGCCACACCGGGTCTCGTATGGAATACGACTTAGACGTATTGAAGAAATTAATTACAGGTGTGAGGTGAGATAATGGCATGTGTTTCTTGAGATTCAGTGGCATCTCACATGTGCAGAATATGACAAATAAATTAATAATAATCCCAAGCACAAAAACTTCCAAAAGAGTTAAGGACATATCAGCTATTTCTTTATGGAGTTTTTAATTGTCTCGTTCATTTCAACAGAAATTGGGACAGTCATTGGGACCACAATCAAGGTCGTCCTCATTCATCACTTTCATATGCCATATGTGTTTATATGTGTGAACTACTCATCACTTTGTTTCCACACCTCTTCTGGGAGACAAAGACAGGACTATTGGTTTAAACAGCCAATGCGAGTTCACTTTTCAAACATTTTCTGGTATCTCGAATACTAGCAAGCTACTGTATGCCACACCAGAATGACAGATTTTAGCCATCATTGTTGGCTTTTACACTATTACTGTGTTTTTTTCTTTTACTGCCCATTAATCGGCAAGCATTAATGTTAACTACATCACCAACATTAGGTTTATAGCTAGAGTTAAGATAGTTAACTAGGACTAGCAGCCAACTCCAAGGGCATTCAAGTCAAACTAGGACTTGTGGTGAAATTTTGTCATTGAAAGTATAAAACCTCAATTCAAGATTTACAGAAGACCTCAAGCGGTTCGATAATAATGGTCCCGGACGAGGTGGCTCGGAGCCCACAGCAATTGCTCCCATGAACATTTAGCAAGTGGAAAGCCTAATCCTTGAAAATCAACAGATAGCTTGTCACAAACTTGCTGAAGAGACGAATGTCTGTGAGAACTGTACACACAGTCATTCACCAACACCACGTGCACATTACAAGAAACTGGTTGGAAGTTGTTTCTGCATCCCCTGTATATTCCTGACCTCACGCCAAGCCTTTTGGGCCAAAGGAGTTCCTGGAAGGCCAGCGTTTCAGAACTGAACCAGACAGTCCCATCATGACGCACAGAAACATTAGAATAAGTGCATTAAGGTAGTTTTTACTTATATAACTCTGTTGTGTTATTCTGCACAATCAGAAGTTTAGGTTTGACTTGAATGCCCCTCGTACTGTAGTTAGTAAACACGAACTTGTAGTTCACTATCCACTGTATATAATGTTAATAAATCCTGGACTAAAGCATGATGTGTAATTGACATCTTTACAAGTTTTTTCCCCTTAGAAAAGGCCAAGTATTAAATAAATACAGTTTCACTGCACTTCACCTTTCCAGCATTAATTCACGCCTTTGTTTAATTCTCTGTGGCAAAATGGAATAAAATCGTTCCCACCATGAGAGAAATACCCACTCATACTGATGGTGTTAAAGGATGGAAACACTATGAACTCGACAGGTCTCTTAAGTCCTGTATGAATTCTATGAAGTCTGTATCTATATCAGCTCACTGGGCATTAAGTGCCCTAACACCTCACCTCTACAGTATAGAGCTACCGTCTGAGATAAGCAGGTTCAGGGCCCAGGTGCTAGGACTGACTGACACGCACAGATATGGCGATAACAAGTGAAAGACAAAGGAAAAGCACTAGCTGATAACTGAGCCACTGCCGTCAACTATGGCACAATGTATTCTATAGAAATGTTACACAGCCTGATAACAGACACTTGTAACAGGGAAATGAAAAGCTCAAGACCAGGCACTATCTTGTTTTGAAGTAAATTGTGTTTTGCCAAGGTGCTTTCATATCTCTGAAACAGTCGAGGCAGATAAATGAAAGTTTGAACAGTCCTCAAACCTGACATTTCAAAGGTCAGAAAAGACACCTTATCTTTCTTTGCCTTCATTTCCTAGTGATTCATATCCACATTTTTTTTTTTCTGTTGTGATCACCATATTGGGAACATTGTTTTTAGCTTCAGTGCACAACACGACTGTAACTCAAGGTGAAAGATGGCAAACATTACTCATTCCGTTGCGGAAGACAATAAACAGCACTTCAACAAATCCAATGAAATGGAATTTGTTAGGAATACCTCTACCCTAGCTCATTCGTGCTGTTGTCCAATCAGCTGTTCCACAGCTTTAGTCAGTGTTCCTGTCAAGCATCATGTAATCTCAGTAACCTTTTAGAATGGCATGCTTGTTGGTAACAGAAGATTTTGTGTATTTCATAAAAACACATGCACATGCATAGTATTTGCTAAACTTGACATAAAAAATTGTCTATTAAATACACCACAGTAGGACTGCAGAAGCTTCAACTTTAGAATGCATTTTTGGACAGAACAATTTTGGCCTCAATTACTTACATTGTATCTGCGTTCTGGGTAACAAACTTCACATCAATGCGCAAAGCAGGAAAGCTTATGGCAACCAAGACCTATGGTATAATACTTTAAAAATCTTGAACTATCACATTAAGTGAGCAGCAGTTCTGTGCGGTAACCCTTTACAACCATGGTAAGTAGAAAAGCATTCCAGAATCTTAGTGTGGCAACAGATAAAGAGTTTTTCACTACGCCCAAATATAACACCTTATAACAGCAGTAACATTTTAGTAACATCAGGTTTTTGGTCATGGATCAGATAAAAAAAAGGCAGAGAAATATAACTTTGCAATTCCTTTTATTACATGTAGAAATTAAAGAGCACTGGAACTGAAGAACTGTTAGGTTTCAGCACTGCATAGGGGATTTTGTTGGTGTGATCTGGCAACCTCAGGCACAAAGCGTACTTGTGAGAGAGGGTTTGACTGAATAAAATTACTATCAATTGGCACACACATGAGAGAGAGTGAGAGAGTGAAAATAAAATTTGTCTGGGACAGGGTTGCCAGATCACACCACACCAACAAAATCCCCCTATGCAGTGCTGAAAACTTCCCACGGTTCTTCAATTCCAGTGCTCTTTAATTCCTACATGGAATGAAAAAAAATTTTTAATCCCTTTTTTTGTTTATCCAATACACAGACAACAACTGCGATACACAAGGAATCAAAGACTAGTAAGCAGAGGCTCGCCAAAATGGCACAATTAGAGACTGGAAAATTGTTATTGAAGCAGCTGATAAGCATGTGTAGATACATCTAGTTTTAAAAAATATTGAGTGTGGTTCATTAGAAGAAAAAAAAACACTCGTACAGAAGGCTAAAGAAATATTAGCTAACCAATAAACTTTTGAGAACAAGCTAGCACAGCTACGAGGCAGCATGACGGCGAGGATCTGCTGCACTACTGCTTGTTCAAGATCTATCATACATAGTCATCGGTATTAGCAGAGAGAATTATTGGTATAAATAAAAATGAGTCTTTGTAATAAAGCACAGAACACAATAACAGGAGCTATCATCTAGTGACACTGTGCTAAATGAAACTCCACCAGGTTGCACCGCACTTTATTTCCCATCTATAAAAGTGACCAATGTGAAAGCCAGCATATTTCCATTTCAATTATTTCCCCAGGCAAAAGCTTCAACTTCAAGTTCTTTCTGGTGCAATTGATGTGCTCCTCCATAAGACCATAAATATAAATATCTCTGAGAGGCAACATTATACGGATGATCGAATGCAATGATGCACCTCTTCTGCAGAGCCACATCAGGCCATGAAAAGCCGCATTCCACCAGCTCATTGTGTAAATATTTGCCGTCGGTGTCTCCAGTCGGAGCAGAGTACTGCAAAGAGCGAGTGCTTGGCACCAGGGGTGAGAAAGAGAGCAATAGATAGATTTACAGAAAGAGAGAGAGAGAGAGAGAGAGGTGTAAGGGAGAAGCAGCACAGGAAAAGCTCGGGGCGGTTAGCGGCTGCCTCGCTGAAGACCACACACACACACACACACACACACACACACACACACACACACACACACACGAGAGAGCCCTGAGGAACCAGGGCCACCTAAGGAAAACCTGGAACGATGCGGAGAAGCAGAGGTGTTTGAGTTGGAAAGCTGATGAAGGACGTTCATTTGCGTGTTTGGGATGGAAGAAAGCGAGGCTGAGCAATGGCTTGTGTTTCAGATGGCTACAGTGGAAATATAACACTAATAATAATAATCTTTATTTTTGCAGCACCTTTCATAGAAAGAAACAGGAGAGGAATAAAAGAAAATATTAATCAGAAAGCTGTAAAAGTGATCTGGTTCAAAAATAAAAAACAATGAAGTATTAATATGAATTTTCCCCAAAACAAAAACATTTTTTAAAAATAGACCGGTGTGTTAAAGGCTAAGGCACATAAATGGCAAAAAGAATTTTTCAAAAATTTTAGCTTTTTTTTTTTTAAACAATGTCCAATGTTTTTGTCAAATGTCTAAAATTGCTTAATTTATTAAACGTATATGACAACATAACCTACTGGACTGGAGTTTGGAAAAAAGCGGGAAAAAAGCTGATCATTTGTACGAGACATGACATTTAAACAATCAACAGAAGTTATACAGTGTTTTAGTGCTTATGAAAATACTTAGAAGTTTTGCGTACTTCAAAACCTATAAAAAATATACCTGCTTGAGACAAATCTGACATTAGTGCTATTGAATCGAATCAAATTGAAAATTGCAATGCACAAAACTCAAATGGAAATTTCAATTCACAGCTCCAACATTTACACATACAGCATGGCATAAAAGTCTGGATCCACAGGCATTCTTCCTCACAAGAAATTAGATTTTTTTTTACTTCCAAACTACGAAGTGTGAACTTTAGAGAGTGCTGCCTACAGTGTGGGACATTGGTGACAGGTGGAGCCACAAGCAGCGTCACACAGCCCTCGGTGTCACATTTATTATCCAAGAGTATGCAGTAATGGTATGTGTGTGTCTGTGTGTGTGTGGTTATTAAGGGCTGATGTCAACACTCAAGTCTGCTGAGTGGAATCTAATCAGGCCTTGTGCTGCCACGGGCTCCTACACGGGGGAGGTCTGGGCTGCAGTCCATGTCTGTCACACGCCCATAACCACACACCAACACCAAGCACGGATAAGTGACTCACACACTCGCAGAACCACACACCAGGGCCAACTGCGGTGTGCCCACACACCCACACAGCTCGTTAACCTTATAAGTACCGTCCACTGGTGTAGTCATTAATGCAGCTAATTAATGATAGGCTACACCTGAAGCTAATCCTAACCATAATTGTAGTAACCAAAATGAAACCTTTTAACTCAGTATGAATGTCATATCCTGTACTTGTGAGGACATCGGAGTCCCCATCAAAATCTAAACACATGTCAACACACAAACAACAACAGACAATAAAAGCCTATTTGATTTGACATACACATAGAGGATCAAATCTGTCCTACTCCTTCCTATTTCTCTCTCTCTCTCAAACACACACACACACACTTCATACCATACCAAGCTCATACTTATCACTGCACACTTTCACATAATCACACACTAACATAAGGTACCTGTTTATGTTCACACAACGTCACACCCTTTCACACTCATGCTAGTTTTTGTTGAGTCATTCCATTACACCAGCGTTGCTGCCTTACTTTCTCCCTCACTGTCTCACTTTGTCCAAGAGTCCTTTACTAACTCCCCCATTCTCTCACTCACCCATTCATTCACTGACTCATTCACTCACTGACTCATTTACTCCCACAATCCATCTCTCACTTGCTCCCTCTTTCACTTTCACTCACTACCTCACTCATCCTCCCACATGTATACTCATTCATTCAATCCCACAATCCTCTCTCAGTCACTACCTCCACTCACAGTGCTTCACTGCCTCACTCACCCACTGCCTCACTCACCCACTCCCTCACTCACCCACTGCCTTACTCCTTCAATCGCTCACCGCTTTACTCAACCCCGGACACATACTGTACTTGTTCATTCAATCCCACAATTTCTCTTTCGCTTGCCTACTCTCACTCACTCCCCCCACACACTGCCTCACTCATCCACTGCCCCACTCACTCACTCACTCACTCACTCACAGCTTCACTCTCTCACTTCCTCATTCACTCCTCATTGTCACACTTACTCAATCATACACTTACTCACTCAGTGCCTCAGCCCCAGACTCACTGCCTCAATCAGTCACTCACTAACTTTTTCACTCCCTCAATCTCACTCTCTGACCCATTCACTCTCACTGCCTGACTCACCCTCACTGGCTCTCCCTCATTGTCTCGTTCTCTCTTGCTCACTTTTACCTACTCCCTTACTCATACTTCAGTATGCACTCCTCTGGGCTTTGCTTGGTCTCAGACACTACCCCAATGCTTCACTCACTCACTCCATCTCTAACTTGCTTGCCTTGACTCACTACCCCACATACTGACTCTGTCACTTCACTTACTGACTGCTTCTCTCTCACCCACTGTCTTACTCTATCACTCTCACTCATTGCCTCACTGACTCACTGCCTCACTCATTGCCTCATTTTCTCATTGCCTCATTCACTAACCACCTCACTTTCACTCACTGTCTTACTTCCTCACTCACTGCCTCACTGACTACCCGCTTCACTCATTGCCTCATTCTCTCACCGCCTCACTCTCAGTGACTGTCTTACTTCTTCACTCATTGCCTCATTCTCTCACTGCCTCATTCGCTGACCATCTCACTCTCTCACTGTCTTACTTCCTCACTCATTGCCTCAATCATTACCTCACTCTCTCACTGCCTCACTCACTAACTCTCACTCAGTGCATCAATCACTCACTACTTCTCTCACACACTCACCCTCTCTCACTTTCACCCACTGCCTCGCTCACCTACTCTCTTACTCCCACATTCCCACATTCACACAAGGGTAGTGCATTTTGCACTCTGGTGTAAGACTGTAATCTGGGCCACATACCAATCTGGGGCCCTCAGATGCAGCACACAATAATCATCAAAAATCATTCAGAGAATAGCACAAGTGGTGCGTTTCTACTTTACAGAGTTCTCTACTTCCAGAATTTTACTGATGATTTAAAGCTTAAGAGACAGTGGATAATGATGAGGATGATGCATCATGATCAAATGTTCAGATAATGTGGGTTTCTCAGTATGTCTGGAAAACCACATTATCTGAACATTTGATTATGATGCATCATCCTCATTTAAAAAAAAAAAAAGGCAGTTTGTGATACATGACAAAGTTGAACAGAGATGCCAAGGTTACTTGTAATAATGCAGGAATACTTGGAAATATTTGCAAATATAATTTTTTAAATCATATATTAAAAACTTAACACATACACCCCTAGTGGCTTTTTGGCTAAAGCAAAATTATTTGTTTTCACTGGTGAAAGGTATGCAACGTTTGCAGTCAGAGATGTATTTTTGTCCCAGTTGTTTTCTTTTCACTCATTTTCCATGCTAAATATTTTCCATGGTAGACATTAAGTAAAGGAGTCATTAAACTCATTTCTTTTTCCTCTAGCGTTATATGGGGGGGGGCTAAATATTTGAAATTTCTATTCATACATTTCCTACCTCTAACAATGATAAACTGCAGAATTAAACGCTGATATTCCAACATTGGATTAAAGAATCTGAGTGCAAACTGAAATTGGAGCAGCTAAATTAGTGAAAGTGTTGGCGGGTTTTGGGAGGGGGGTGACGGCTTTCAGTATTGTGCTGAAATGTCCCTGCCTGTCGGAATCTTTCTCCTTTCTGTGTGAAAGCATGTACGATTCCTCCAACAGCTGCCGTCTGTGTTTTGTGACGGAAAAATACAAGGTTTTGTCTCAGGGCAGGAAGATTCTGGCGGGGAGGCGTAGCAGGACAGACATGATCGAGGAGAAGCAGACGGCACGGTATTAAACATTCCGGTTACACGCTTTTAAATAAATACACCGACTCAAAGCCACACCTCGGCTGTAGGCTTTTCTTCCATCTGCTCGTTTTTGCAGGGAAACGTGTTTAGGTAAAGCAATCTTGGTGGTGGTTTCTTGTCCTGTTAAGTAGCTGGAATATGGAAATGTACAAAATTTGTGCATGATGAATAAAATATTTATTAATTTTGTCTTAAACTCATTTTAGTTCGCCTGTACACGAGGAAGAAAAATAAAGGAAGAAAATATAAGCAAGTCAAATCTGAAAAGCTCATTAGGAGGATCGTAGCCGGCTATCTGATCAAGGGAATGTCACTTTAGTTCATTAAAGCTTCTTTGTATAAAAGTTTGCACGTCTCAATTTTTGCGTTAAAATGAAAAAAAAAAATCTATTCTTTAAAAATTCATTTAATAATGGTGGTTTTGTACCTGTTACATCATACAGCCTAAACATTACACCAAGTCAAAGTCAGCATGGACTTTCATTATTAACGATCTCGAATTTTTGCTTTTTTCCTAAAGCTGAAAAAAAAAAAAAACCTTGACATGAAAATGTGAGAAAAATTATTATTGTTTCATCATTTCTAAGCACGTTTATGCAAACTGTTGCACTCATAGTAATAACGCTCAGCTTTACTCAACTTTTGAAGTCGCGAGATTGGGTTAACTGTGAAATTTCTAGGACGTTACCAATAATTCGAAAGCTTAACAGGAGTAGGATGACGAGCTGATTCAGGCTTAGAACGTTCCACAGCGAAAGAGACACAGTGAATAGAGAGACAGAGTCTGAGACAGGCATTGATCCACCTTCACTCTTTGAAGGGCTGAAGGCATCCACTGCCTCTCGTATCTGTGCCAAGTTGCTCTTAAAAGCTGACAGGAAGCGGTGAAGTGCAGCCTCTGACGCTGTGCTCCTCAGATCCTCATAACATGAAAGGACATCTGGGGTGGGGAAAAAAAAGGAAAAGAAGAATTGAGTAACGAAGGGAGAAAGAGGCTGCTGTATCAAACAAAATGGCTCAGCTGTTCGTCGCTAATTTGTCTCAAAACACAGGCGAGTTGGTACTTTATGTTTGCACTTCGAGGTGAAGAGTGTTGGGCGAAATTAAAATTTTCTCTTGGACGCCGGTGCAAATTAAACATGTTTAAGTCCTGCTACACTAGATCTGTTTCAGTGTAACCACCCTGGAATATAATCGTACAGTGTAGATAGAGAAACATTATGCTTTATACTGAATGTCTTTTTAGCTTTCAGTCTGTCCTGTGAGACTTCTAAGGCACTTTAGTGATGCTATTCAGTATTATTTAACTCTTTTCTGGCAACCAGCCTTACAATCTTGGATGCTGTAATCTGAATGACTCTCCGAAATCCTGTTTTTACATCTCCATGTACTGCATATGCACACTAATGTGTCTGTTGTGTTTTGCATGCCTTAATCGTACATATTTATCAACGTTCTATGTGGAAAAAGTCAGCATCGGTCTCTCTTGGCCATGTTTAGTGATTCTCTAGTGAACGTTAGATGTCTGTCTTTCAAGACTGGAGTTAATGTGCTCTTCTGCTTTCACCGATATGCAAGATGTTAAAATCTATAGACCCTCCACCCATTGTACTAACGATGTTCCAGAGCTCTGGTATGCACAAAGCACAGCAACAGCAAATCTGTGGTGACCTCACAAGTCTCGTACAGCTGTGTTTCCCCAAGCCAAGCCCCGGGAAATCCACACAGTCCACATGTTTCGCTCTGTGTTAGTTCCTGAATGGCCTCACTAAATGGATCTAATGGATGGCAAAATGCTGACAGACCAACTGCTTGGACATTAACTTTGTTTTTTTTTAAAAAGGCCGTGAGAAGCTATAAAAAAAAAAACATTAGATAACAGACCGTGATTTGTTCATGAACGTGGAAAGGAAAAGACGGTTTGGGCTACATGTTTGCAGAATGGCAAAATAATATGTACCTGTACCTTATTTGTTTAAAAGTGGAATTTTTTTCTCAACATCACTTTCGAATGAATTATATATATACATACACACACTGATCACTGTTAGCAAAATGATAGAAGAGACAAAAGAGACACACAAACACAAATACTCTGATATTCAGTTTGATTGCTTGTACCAGGTGTGATGCATTCTGTAACACAGCAGAACTGTTGACCATCTGGAGGACTGAATTGGGGGAAATGGTCTGCATTATGCAGCAGCAACGCAGGAGGGCCGGCATTAGGCTTTTAATGAGGAGTTATGCATGCCAGTGAAATGGAATGGAGTAGCACTAGGCTTTATATGCTTTATTCCAAAAAACCAAATGCATCTTCGGCATATATACACACACGCACATACATACATACATACATATATATATGTACAATCATGTACACACACTTCGGTATGCATGCCTGCCACTCCCCGCCAGCACTTTGTTTTCATCACCTCCTGAATGGTTTCGTTAAGTAGCTGTTCTCATGTCCTGCTGCAGACACTCACACATGCCAAAACACAAACTCATGCAAAACACACTACACACACCACTATGTCTTGGAACCTAGGCTTAAAAAAGAGCTTGAGAAAAACCGAGAAGCTACTGGATACTTGTAAATATAGTATGTACTGTATATGTGTGTTTTATTTATAGATTTATTTATCTTATTTATGTGTCTAAAATAAAAACCCATCTTTTCCTATTTCCACAGCCAGCAGGATCAATAAGACCAAACAGGAGTGTCCTGATTATGTGGTTTATTCTAAGTAGAAATAGCTGATGTTTGGAATTGCATGCAGCATCCATATAGTGCTATTGTCTTAAATGGCACATGGTTCAAGATGAGCAAAATGCCCCAACAATATTGGGGCAAGTATATGTGTTGTTAACTGTTTGGTATTTTGATGCAACCTGTTTAACCTGGGTGCTATGTAAAAACACCAAACGGTTGAAGAATGTGCTAGTTCTCACTCAGGTCACCCTGTTCCATCCTTCAGAAACCTGTGAGAGCCATGTCATGTTGATTAGTTTCTAAAAGCAGCTTGCTCTGAAGTTTTCCAACATTCAACAGATAAACAATGCGATTTTTTCGATTGATTAAAAATGTGATACACTAACTGTATTTTTTACCCATTTTGTATAAATTAACCCGTAACCCATAATAGCCATAACTCGTGTTTATGTTCTCGAACATCAAAAAGACAAATTATTATTTACTGTGATAATATAATAATATGCTATAAATCGGACTATAAACAATCGCTTGCCAGTGTCTCTTTTTTTTCTCATCAACTTAATAATACTAAGAATAAAAATAATAAAAAAGGACATAACATAAATTCTTCGGTCCTAAAGACGCTCCAGTACTTACTGCTACAAAGTGCTGACACTGGAGACTCCTTGCACTGAAGTTAAATTAACACTTACTACAAAAAGTTTATAATCACCAATGACATGGTTTCCGTTGATAAATAGTGAAAGTTAAAAAAATATATAAAAAAACATGTTTATTATTCGCTTGAGCTTATGTGGATAATCTGCCATACAAGCCCCTGTGAATAAGCTGCTACTATAGAAATAATAATGTATTAGGATAAACATGTTTATATAAAGCGTCTGTTGTAGAAAATTTAATGAACACCTTCTGAGTCGAAAAGGTCAATTTCGATTAAAGATTATAAAGCGGATTGTGAGAGAGCAGCGACATGGCTAAACTGCTTCGTATCTGATGGTGGTCTGACTTGTTTCATTAATGAATCTGCTGTCTGAAGCTTAAAACCCAGCGCGATGACCCAGTGAGTTATTTCCATTGTAAACTGAAAAAACAGGACTTCCTTTGGTTCACATGGACCTGTTCAAACTGTTATGGAACTTTAGAACTATTTACCTTGCAGTGGAACACACAAGCTCTGAGAGATGTTCTCCTGGAAGGCTTGATAAGCCTGGCGGATTCCCTGGACGAGCTCCTCTATGGTCCGGACCTGCAGGCTGTACAAGCTTCTATGGAAGTCCAATTCAGCCTCAAGAGCTCCCACCTACATCAGAACAGTAGACAAAAATACACATCTTCAACAAACAAGCCAAAAGGCCAGATGGTGTTTTGAGGAAGACGGCTTTTACTGGAAAAGCAGATGCTATATTGAAGTTCAGGATTCTAGCAAACGTCTTGAGGGACATTCAAGAGGTAGAGACCTTAACCTATCGCGACCTCACCATGAACAACGGCAATCAAAACCTCACATGAAAAGTACATACAGATGAAGTGAAATGGCCTTCATATAGGCGTGTATTCCCTCACTCTCTCTCTCTCTCTCTCTCTCTCTCTAGGTCTTTAAAAATGCATAATGGGCCTTGGAGTCAGAAGGCGCCTGGGCAATGCTGCTCCTGACTGTACAGAGGCGTCACAACAAGTGTTGCATTAATCATCGTGTTTCTCCTGGTCAGGCAGAGTGTATCATGAATGATTCATGCGTTAGCCCTTCTGTGCTACAATATGAAGGTACAATCAAGACTCTTTTCCTGAAATAACAGTGTTGATGACCCCTGAGGTTGAAGCGAGAGGCACAGACAGGAACGCTCCAGTCAGATTATTTTTCTATGAAATATTGACTGGCATTGACACTCTGTTAGCATACAGAACAGCATAAGTTACCACAAAGAAAAAGGCATGAGCCTGGTCTTGGTGTGAGAACAGGAAACAGAAGATGTGGAAAAAAAAAAGAAGAAAGATGGAAAATTAACAAGGATAATTGACACAAAAGCATGACCACAGCCACCCTGCTGGCTGCACAGGACAGTGAAAGCGCCAGACAAACAAAGACGAGCCAATACAGCTGTGAGTCAATCTCCCTCCTTCTCTCTTTTCTTTCTCTCAGCACACCCACCTGCTGTTGGGCCATCAGTACTGAGTAATTGGCGGCTCGGCTCAGGGCCTGGGCGGCGCGTCTCGCTCGCTGAAGGGGTGCTCCTCGGGGAAATGCTGGCAGCACTGCCAGGATGTTCTCCACCTCCAGCTCCTGAATTACCTGCTGCTCTGGGCTGGCCTGCAAACACACAGTCACACTGTGCTATTGATTGTAAACCAGGACATTTCTTGCTAAAGGGGCTGATTGAGCAGCTATGCTGTTGGGAGATTATAAAACAATGTAGTAAAACATAATTGCACTCAAACGTCTGCACCCTGGTTGACTGGTTTCCATCACAAAATGGGACCCATGAAGGTTGAAGATTCTTTGTTGGTTGGGGAAACGGTAACATTGTTTTCCAAGCAACAGCAGCACAAATGGAGGTTGGAATTAGCTTTTAATCTGCGTTTCGTTTTATTTAAACTGACATCAAACAACCAATCATGCAGAACTCAGAGAGCTGGTTGCCCATTGTGTTCGATGGGAATGTCAACGTAAGCATTGTATTTATCGAAGCAGGTCACAGTGAAAAGCTCATGGCTAACACAACATGACTGTGATTGGTGGTGCCAGATTCACACCCAGACTTCTAATCCTACATTTGTTGTCTACTGGTGATCCATCAGGGTACATTCAATGCACTCGAACAATAAACTCAATACACTCCAGCACACGCAAGATATTAGCAGGGCTTTCAATATAATTCTGTAATCAGGTCCTTTTCTAATCTGTGATTTTCTTCTAAGCATAAAACCACTAAACTGTGCCTGCTGACAGCATTCTGTCTACTTTACCTCCTGATCACAAAGCATCAGGAAACACTATATCTTTGGGCAAGTCAAGTGAATCTGCTTAGTCGTTGGAAAAACGAGACAGTGGGCCGTTTCAGGTCCTCATCTGACACATTTACTTTGATGAATTATTCAATAATGAAGAGAGTTGTGCCGCGAGAGATCTTATCAGCTCCTGCTCATGGACACCACTGAATGCATCAAAACAGAGAGCCAACAGGAGTCTCCGAAGCATATTATGGTATTTTATTCTGGGATGAGATTCATGCATGTGTTGTTTTTATATAACATAACCCGACACTGCTGTGCAGAAAACCACACCCCGATCATACAACACCGGATTAACTTGAATTCAAATGCCATCAACACTGACACAAAGTTTGAATACGGTGGTGTGTTCATGCATGGGCAAATCAATTTGCTTCAGCAATTTGCTGTTGGTATTGAAACAGCTACTTGGCGGACTGAATACACATAGTTGAATAGTACAGTTGTTCCGCTTCTCATGGAAAGGTCGTCACTCTGACTTTAAATCAGGTTCTATGAGGGTTAGCCATGTGAGGAATTTGTCAGTGAAATGCCTCAGCAGTTTGATCATTTGTCTGGATGAATGTAGCAGAGGTGAGGGTTAAAAGCCTGTTCCTTCACTGTTTACAGTAACAGAGCGCTACAGGGCCTCAGGCTGTTTAGTGGGGTATGAATAAACACTAACCATTGCTATGACAAGGCTTAGCCGTACATTTACATTGCACACGGCGTGAACGTCTCCCTGGGATCCTTTCACCTTTACCTTGCCACCTGATGGCAGTGCCAGTCAACAACACTGCATGCAAATGAACCTACAGGTATCAATCAGTTTATGGCCTACTTGTATCCCCCATTTCCATTAATGTACAAATATAATTCCAAAAATGTTTTTTTTTTTTTAAATCAATGCGGGCGTGCCCTTGAGAAGGCAAATTTATTTATTATTTGAGAGAATTTAAGCAATTTCCATCTGGGATAAATAAAGTTCTTTGAATCTTGAATTGTAATTGATGTACAGGATCAAGGTGGACAAATTATTAGGAAAATATTCCGCAGCCTTAGAAATGTCAATCAAAACGTTAAAATTGAAATATTACTGGCTAAAATATTATTTCCTATATAAAATTGTCCATGTTTTTTTTTTTAACTTAACCATGTTAGCTGACCAGCTGTAAAGGATAAGAAAGAGAATTAATTTAATAATTTTTCTGTTTATTCTTGTATTTTTACATAATATAAATCATTTTATAGATATATTTTATTATTCAATAGATATTATTAAATGGATGTACAATATTTTTCGCTTGGTATGTTCTTGCTACCATTAAGGGTGTATCTCTCAATCGATCGATAGATAGATAGATAGATAGATGGATGGATGGATGGATGGATGGATGCCCTTTGCACTCAGGGGTCAATAGGCAACAATGCTGTTGTTGCACCTGGAGTGGCATAGCCCATGTGGTTATTTACACCAATGTGAATATAAATAAGCCTAACCCATTTTGCACCAGCATACCATTGTTGGATATCGTAGCCTTTTGTGTTTAATTTAACCCTACCTATTATATTTGTATCCCCATTTGGCATCAGGGCACAAGGCTACAGCATTCTATCCTGCTTTTGCACCTGTCTTGATTCTATGAGGCACACGGAATCGATTTACGTCATGACCTGAATTTTAGCAGGAATGTGGCTATTTTTAACAGAGTGCAAATATAAGAGGGTTAAATGGAGAGTGTTTTTGTAAAAAGACAACAGAAATTGATAGAAGTAGGAATATCAATCAACACTAATGGGAATAGTGCCCATGCATATGAAATAAATGATGTGAGTAAGTATATTCACAGTACAGTGCACTATATTTATGCCACTAGGTAAAAGATGCATAAACAATGTCCCCTTAATGGTACCATGCCGGTGACTGGAAATCAAAAATAAATAAATAAATAGATGATTTTTTCCCCTCATTCACAATGCATTCTGCATTTAGCAATGGAAAATAGCACAATTTGTTTTTATTTTGGCAGGACTTTTTTTTTTTTTTTTTGCTGTAAGCCTAAGCTGTACTTTAGGAGAGACTCATTAACTTTCTCTGAAATTATCCTAATAGACTGACTTCTAAGGTAAGTTAACAGTTTTGCACCATCACACGCGGCAAATGTTTAAAAATAAAAATAAAAAAGCCAGACTATCATGAATAATAGATTTAAGCACCACAGCATCCCTTTGGATTTAATAATGTACTGTCTAGAATAGCACGCTATAAACTGCAGACTATTAACTCCGTCATCGAAGGCTGTCATGTACCTCCGGCTCCTGAATCATGTGCAAGCCACTGCTGAATACTCAGGCTTGCTCTAAGTCTCTAAGTCTATTAATGTGATAAGCTGCAGCACCAGCTTCCATAAATGTACACGCATTGATATGACAATAACAGGACCTATCACAGGTATCCCAGTGTTCGTGTCGGGTCTCATGGCTAAGTGAACTGCTGGAGGAGCCTGAAGAAATGAGATTCCAACAGCCTTTCAAAATTCATTCCTTGTTTTTGCTATTTATGCATTCATTACCATAATTTAATCACTCTACCCATAATAATAGCTTCTGGCCTCCCCTTAGAGATAGCCGTGTAGGTGGATGGACTGTACACCAGCTTGTTTACACCTGCAAAGCAGGTCCATTTACCCATGAGCCAATTAGGACCTAATTAGATGCTGGGTGCACCAGGAGAGCTCGCTTAGTTCTGATCCGATGAGCTACTTTGATCTCCTTTGACAGATAAGGTGTCGGCTCCATGGTCTAACAGTCCACTTGGAGAAACTCCAGTTCATTAAAACAAGGGATTTTTAGAGCAGGGGGTGGGGATATTTATGGCTAAAGAAGCTCAAGTGTTTGGGATTTATAATGATCGTCTCATGTGAGTTCGGGGTTTTTTTTGGCTCAGCCAGTGAGGTTGGCAGCAAGAGGATACAGCTGCTGCAGGATTACACATCCAAATCAATCAGCCTATTGTTCTGCTCAACACTAGCTGATTTCATCTTACTGAGACACCAAGTGACGTAATTACACTATTTTATTTACACTATTTCCAGCATTTTGTATCTTCAAAACCGCCCTGTATTATACACGAGTTGCTGACATGCCCGAGTACCAGACAGAGAGTCATCATTTCTATGAGAGAGTTTATATGCAGTTGTGATTTTAACATTACATTCAAAAATGTACATTTATTTCAATGCAGTTTGCTTTTCAATGGTATCCCAATGTACTGTAGATGCAAAAACAGAAACTGTCCCATACCTCTGATTAAAGGTGTGAAAAAATTTGGAGTCACTGTTTATATACAACATGAACAAACCTTTATACGTGTATTTCACAGTAATTTATAGTAAGTCATAATTTTAAAAAAGTATATTGTTTATGTTGTCTTAATACAATTAATACCTGCCCTGTGGTTATATTAAGCAGCCAACACTGTGAACAGTCTTATAGTGACTTTCAGGTTTGGTAAAGTATACAAAAAAGACTTAAATGATCTATTTTAATAACAATCTATAATTAGCATTCTTAGCTAAACTGCTAATTAAAATATTGCAAACCCTCTCAAATCCAAGTTTACTTTCTGATTTTTTCCCCCTCATGTCAGTTGGGTAACCATGGCAACCATGAGTATCTATAAACTCATGTATGCAGAAAAGAGTAGAACGCACTTTCCTTAGTTAGTCGGTTAGTCTAAGCTGTAATGGAGCCTGAGCAATAGTTGTGGATAATATGTTTTAATAACACCACTCGGCCGGAACATTAAAATCACTTAGGTTTTGTGCCACTACGGTTGTGACTATGCAGGGCCTCCGGGAGTGTGTCTGGTACCTTGAGGTTGTTAATGGTTCCATTGGGTGCTGTGGGTTGTGACATGGGGGCTCTATGGATTGGATTTGTGTGTCCGGTGCATCCCATGGGTGCTCGATCAGAAGGAGATAAGGGGAGTTTTCAGGTTGGGTCAGTGGCCTTGGACCCTAGGGTTTTGGACTGCACTGGCTTTTCTGTGGAACCGGACAGGACGAGCTGGCCTTTGATCCCCACAGGCATGGATGAGAGTTGGGTGCACGTGACCATGTCACCAGTTTACTGGTATATAATTGGTATGTAATATTGTTCAGGTCTCCTATCAGTGGTCATAATGTTATGTTTGATCGGTGTTTATTACATCGGTGTCAAAGAAGAAATCTGGCTAATAAGTGGGAATTGGCTCTGCAGCCAAATCAGGAGAAAATCAAAACAATCAAAACGTGGAAATCAGAGGTGTTATTTTGATTAATTGGAAGTCACACTGCATTTGTGGACATGATCAAGTTTGCAGACATTTCCCACACCCATAATTGTGTATAAATCAGGACACTACTGCCCCTTGTGACAGAAAGATGGTGAGAACTGAAATTAGCCTTCATGATCAACATGAAAAATGAAAAAAGTATGTGTGTTTACCTCCTGTCAGAATGCCCATCAAACTCTATTCTACCTTCCCCCCACCTTAAAGCTCACAACGAGCTCGAAGAACACCTGCTGGGAGTCAATCACAATTCTTCTCCACCTCTCATCTTCCTTCTCAGCTCCACTTTCTTTCCGTCACAGCTCAGTGGTAACTACATGAACAATAACGACAGAGCAGGGCAGCAGTTCACGTGAAACACTTTGTTGAGTTGGAACAAAAATGGCGATGACACACATTTTTCGGTTTATTCTGATTCTCATCATGGCTTCCCACAGTTTATAGAGATAGGGATGGCTCATTTAAAATGCTTGCAGTGGGAGCAGGTGTTTTGGCTTCAGGCTAGTTTAAGATCAGCACTGCACCTCAAAACCTTCACTAGCTAAACCAAAATAATCTTTAAAAGAAAATACAAATAAAATACCTACCAGTTACTTTTAAAAGAAATGTAACATGATAGGCTTATTTAAACAGAAATATTTACTATGTGTGGTTTATGAATTGTGCATGTAATTTAACACTATCACTGTTTTAATACAGAAATCTACTTAAAACTTTTTAAAAAATTCTAAGGTAAATGTTTCCCTTTTTCCCGTTTCCTCACACCTAGAGCGCACTCCTCTATGCTTTCCCTTCAAGTATTAAAGAATTTAAAGAGCATGGTGTGAATAAAACATCAAAGCTACACATACAGGGTCTTTCAAATTAAAATTGAGGTTAGAGAACCAACTTTGTGAATCCATTGAAGATCAAACCGACGTGCTCACGCAAGGTTAGGGTCATGAAGGGAAAAAAAGCTACAAAAAGACAAAGCAGCTTCAATTAGCACCTGAAAACTCGGTGTAAACAGAGCTGTCAGTAACGACCGAAACCTAGCAACTATTGTTACTCAAGGCTAAACCTGCAATAATGGTTGCTAGAAAATCGAGTATATCTATCGTTTTACATTCAGCATGAACTGGATAGACATCAAAAGGTTTCTAAGTCAGATCAATTAACACCTGGGAGAATATCTTAAAGGAAACCTGCATCTCTTTAATAGTGTGCAGCAGTGACTTAAAGTATTGAGTCTAAATATCCATGCTTTCCAAGTACACCTGACTAAACGCACATAAGAAAATAATATAGGCAAAACAAACAGGAAAAAAAATCAATTAAAAAAATAATAATAAATCAATAAAAAATGTATAAAAATCAGCAAATTAGGGGGCCTCCGAGTGGCGCAGTGGAGATCATCCGGAGATCGCTAGTTCGAATCCCGGGTGGTGCTGTAACCTCTCGCAGCCGGAGGTCTAGAGAGAGCTGACTGGCCGAGCTCTCTCAGAGGGGAGGGATGAGAGGTACTTAGTGCTCCCACATTAATCACGGCTCTACAGCCAGTCAGGGGCGTCTGTGAGCTCGCGCAACAGAGAGAGCGGATAGCGCTGTCCTCCGAGTGTGTTACGCCGCCCCCAAAAGTGCGTGAGCGAGCAGTTCGAAAAGACGCGGTCGGCTGGCGTCACGTGGTTCGGAGGAAACACGTGATAGTCTTCGGCCCTCCCGGCTGAGTGGTGGTAGTAGCCTTAATGTGGGAGCCCCCTAGTGATGGGGAGGAATTGGACACGACTAAATTAGGGACAAAATCGGGGAAAAATCCAAAAAAAATAATAATAATCAGCTAATTAGAACACTTAACAGCAAAGCAAATCAGGCACAGGCAAAACAAATCAGGAAATATCAAATCAGAAAACACACGAGCAAAGCAAATCAGGCAACAGCAAATTAGGAAAAAAAATGGAAGATCAGAAACAGAACAGCAAAGCATATTAGGCAACAGCAAATCAGAGAAACAACAGCAAAGCAAATCAGGCAACAGCAAATCAGAAAACACAACAGGAAAGCAAATCAGGCAACAGCAAAACAAAAAACACAACAGGAAAGCAAATCAGGTAACAACAGTTAGAAACCACAAGAGCAAACAAAATCAGGCAACAGCAAAACAGAAAACACAAAAGTAAAGCAAATTAGGCAACAGCAAATCAGAAAACACAACAGCAAACAAAATCAGGCAACAGCAAAACAGAAAACACAAAAGTAAAGCAAATCAGGTAACAACAGTTAGAAACCACATGAGCAAAGCAAATCAGGTAGCAACAGCTAGAAACCACAAGAGCAAAGCAAATCAGGTAGCAACAGTTAGAAACCACAAGAGCAAAGCAAATCAGGTAGCAACAGTTTGAAAACACAACAGCAAAGCAAATTAGGCAACAGCAAATCAGAAAAGACAACAGCAAACAAAATCAGGCAACAGCAAAACAGAAAACACAAAAGTAAAGCAAATCAGGTAACAACAGTTACCAAATCAGATCACACATGAGCGAAAATAAAATCACAGCCGCAAATCAAAAACTCAACTTTAACTGAAAGCAAAAAGAATCCTTATTAAACAACTTCTCAACCATTGCTGTTTAAATGTGCCATGTAACTATCACAAAGAAACAACATGCACTTTTTCAGTCAGACTAGCGAGATTTATTCCTAAGTTACTTGTGTCGTAAAAAACTCTTTCTGATTAGTAACTCGGCTTCCTTTACGCAGGTTCTCAGCATCCACATACGAGTGTGAGACGTTCAATAACAACTTCCTGATTCTTATTTTTTATATTAGGTTTTTAAATTAGCTGTCAAATTTTGTTGTTGTTATTGTTAGTAGTATTTCAAGTAATGATCTGTACACTTACAAGCCACCACAGACATATTTATCAGAGGGAAATATCCGAGAATGATTATCAAACACGACTGACACTTGAACAAAAGCACCCACACAGTCCTTATCACGTATCACCAGCGTCACGCTAAAGGAGCTTTGTAGCAAAGTCCCAACCACTGGTTTCTGACACCTCGCGATAGACCTAGCCCCTTATGCCAACACTCTGTGCTTTTAGCATTCGGAAGGAAAATTTTAGCAATAGCACTAGTCTTTACTTTGAGGGTGGTTGAGGAATGGTGACTAGCCTTGAGTGGGTGTAAAATCAACTGCTGAAGTCAATCACTGGTAGAGCATTGACTAAAAATGGCATGAGGGGGAAACAAGTAACGTTGAAACAGCTGAAGAGTTAAAAGGGAAGTAGTTGAAATTTTGCGATAATTAGTGCGCCTAGAGAATACGGTGTGTCTGTGTGTCACTGCTAATAGGAAAGACACAGATCAATCAGGGGCCTCTGAGAGAGAGAGAGAGAGAGAGAGAGAGAGAGAGAGAGAGAGAGAGAGAGAGAGAGAGAGAGAGAGAGAGAGAGCCACCAGCAGTGTTGAGGCACCAGCTGTTTTGCCTTTAGATCTATTTTAATGGCAGGTACTTCAGTTATTCCTATGGATCTCTTCTCTCCTGGATACAAAGCCCATCCTTTTCCTCCTGAGAGCTCGGTGGAACCTACAACAAAGACATTTCCACCCCTTGCTGTGCCATCTGTAAGGCTGGGGTTTCCGTTTTTATCCCTCCGGGTCCTGCTGTGGAAATAGGCTACCCCATGAAATCACTTCCCAGAAAAAGAACCATTTATCTTCTAGTTTTTTTTTGTTGTTGTTGCTAGTTCTTGGTTAGCACATAATATCCTCTCTATTTGTTCTCCCTTAACGGCTAAAATCCCACAATTAAAAGCCAACAGATGTAATCATGGTAATCAGGCACCCTCTGATGCCAGCTAAATTCCCCGTACATTTTTATGTAAATCTGTTCGCCTGCAATTACATGATTACTGAGGTCGTGGTTTGCGTTAGTGCCACGAAATCCATCAGTGCATGTAAAGGTTTACTACCAATTACATCCAACAACGGGAGGGCACACCTTCTAAATGACTAACACCATTCTGCGTACCGCGCAGGCGAAATTGAAATAAATCACACCGCCTTGTGCTAATATGGCGCAGATGGGTCCCTGACTGCACTCAGTTGAGGTTCCACTGTACAAACTGGCCACATTTATCTTGTGTGTTTCATGAGGGCGCTCCAAGTTTAGAGCTGGGTTGTTTGTCACAGGGCTTGGGGGAGTGATGGATATCCCCCCACTGATGATGAAGATCTTGATACCGTGCATCTCCGTTCGGGCAGAAACAGGTTAACCCCCTGTGAAAGTGGCCTCAAAAACACCCTCACCTACTTTTATTTTCAGTTCCTCCCGAACATGACTGAAGGCACAAATGGGTTTCTGACAGCCTGGAACTTGTTGTGACCTTAGTATTAAAATATCTACAGGGAAGAGCTATTTTCTCAGAACAGGCAGTTCAGCATGTGCATAAACCTTTCATTAGAAGCCAAAAAGTGACTATATTCATTGTAAAATCATTTGGATGATAGGATCAGGGTGAATTTTGGACAATTTTGCACTTCCAACAGTCTTAAACCCAAACATTAGCCTGCAGTTGTGTTTATGGTTATATAAATATAAATTTTAAGGTGATGAGATTTGTGGCACACACCACCGGTATAATTACAAAGTTTGTTAAAGATCTTAAAAACTTCTTAAAAAAAAAAAAAAAAGATTCAAAAAAAATATATATCTAATATATATACATGAGAATACTATAGAAAAACTGTATGTCACAGAGTCACAGCGCTTGTCTGGCACTGTCCCAGATTGCGAAAGGGACGCCAATGACAAAACCCACATACAAAAGCTGTCACGGAGAAACACGTTTCATTCTAAACAAGGACCCTTGGTTTGTGTAACAAGGGATTCAATACCCTACAGTACATAGCACACTAGCATTGCATTTAATTTTTCATTAGAAAGCTTGAAATTTCAGTATTAGTAAACATCACCTGGAAATCATTTTATTATTTTATGAAGCCTATTCCATACCATTGTCTGTTTTTTTTTTTTTTTTTTTACATTGTAAATACTGAACTGCATCATGGCTGCCATATGCAGTGAGACCAGTGCTACTGATGAATAATTTTCAACACGAAAGATGTTTTGTTATAGACAACCATGTGCTCCTGCGGACAATAATTTGCTTATTAATGTTTAAATGGTGAACATCTAAAAATGGCATTTATCTCATTTTGCTGTCAAAATAATTCATACGGATCCCTTACAATGCATCTTAACGCTATCTGTCCCTTTAAAAAGATCTTGTAGACTAATTTAACTTGTAGGCTATTTATTATCTAATGTGTTAAATCTTGAGTGTTCAGTAACTTCTAAAAGCAGATGACACATCAGATTGTCAATGCATTCAAATGTACATATTTGTGTAGGAACGTGACAAAAAAAATAGCAAAAAGTGAAGAGACTGAAATGCAGTCCGTCCCTTTAAAAAAAAAAAAAAAAACAGACAAAAAACAAAACCATTTAATTTTTCTAAATTATTTTAAAAATCCTATTCATTGTAAAAAAAAATAATAATAATCAACTACTACTAATAATCAACTATTAACTATCAGGTTAACCGGTATCCCGTTTTATTCTACATAGTTAGTTTTCTTCATTGATGATGCTAATTATTTTATGTCCTACCAATAATCACATTTCAAGTTTTTCATCACCTGGCTAATATCCACGCCAACTCTGAGGAATACCTCGGTAGTTATCAAGTCACTTTTTTGTGCTCCTTAACGGCTAACACTACTTTTACTCATTTTTATTTTAAACGGGTATCAACAGTTATTGATAATTATTGATCTCATCAGATATTCCAATTAATGACATAAATGTACAGTACATAAGTAAATAAGATGTTTGCATTAAGGGTGTAACACAATGCCATTATTCGTGTTAGTGCTCTTGATATGCTCTGAGATACTCTGAGATGTTTTATCGATATGTATGTTTAAATTCAAAGTGGGAATGGCCTAAACTTTAATTTAATTTGGTCTTTGTTCACTTCTTTCACCACTTCTTTGCATTTTCATAAAAAAAAAAAAAATACAAACCTCCCATGTATTTCAACCAGAAAAATAATACTCGTCCTATTTGTATCTGTTTAAAACACTTATTATCTGTTAATTGAGAATAATGTGTCCATATTCACTTGCATCTGTTATTTGTAGTTTCCAAGGACAAATCCAATCAGAGAGGGATTTTCAGTATTTGTGCTACTGATTTCAAGCCATTAGTATAAACCTACACGAAGCGCTCTCTTTTCACATAACTGAATTCTGAACTCGACTTCACATCAAAATCTGAATTGCACTGCATATGAAAAATCTTCGATTCTCTCGAGCTGCGTCTGCTCTCGGCTACTGCTGAGGCAAGTCAGAATTCTAAACAGCGTCAGGTTTCATTATGCTCAGTCACGAGTGGATAGCGTGTCATTTGAATGGGGAATGAATAATGCACGTTTTTTTAAAGCCCCTGGGTGTGGAGAAGGGTTGGAGATGGGCAAGACAGGGGTTAATGTGGGTCTGGCTGCTTCATCTTTAGAGCCAAAGATGAGCTGGTCCATGGGGAATAAGAGGAGGAACAATAGCCTGAATGTTTCCTCCTTTTCTCTCTAAATCACCCTGAGTATAGTCAATATGAGGAGAGCCAGACACGTGAGGTGACGGGCTCAGAGACGCGGCATGACCCAGATCAGGTAGGAAGATGACGCAAATCGGTGGCAATGACAGGAAGTTATTATTTGAGACCTACTGCTGTTTCCTGCATTACATTATTTTCAGTATTTTAAATGCTCGTGTATAATTTTTCTTGAATGAATAATTAAATATCACACACTGTTTAGGTGCGGTACATGACCTTAATGATTTGTCAGCTACTAATGAAAGGGCTGAATTACGTCCGACGCTTCAACATCAGCAGCTACATTTCACTGTTTTGCATTCTTCTCTTTGTTTTTCCACTGTGCACATTCCTGTGCCGAGCTCCTGAATCCCTCATGCAGGCTAATTGTCAAGTGCAAATGTATCAGTTTCCAAAACAAGGACAACCTTCATGTCACCCCGGATACCTAAAACATGCTGAAGCTTTGAGCTAACAATGGGACAACAAATGATGGATATCAGGAAAGCCGAAGAGGGCTGCAGGGAGGCGATCCTCTTACCCAGGGTGCCGAGGGCACGATGAGAGACAGGGTCAGGAGGTCGAGGCAACAGCGGTCCAGGATTGTGCAGCAGCGGTGCGACTGGTTCAGCACCCGAGCGTAGATGGCCGTAGGAGTCCTGTGTACGACGGGATTGTCAGGTTCTTGGTGAGGAGCCAGGAGGAGGTTGAGGGTCTGTCTCATTCCGTGCAGGTGTTTGAACAGCTGGCTGAGCTTCGACTCTAGGGCGCTCTGTGGGGAGAAGGCGAGGGAGAAAGCAATGTCAACAGTCGTCAAAAAAAAGGGGAGAGAGAGCTGGACACAGGTGACTGGCTGCAGGGGGCCTTGCACCTGTCTGAGACAGAGCAGTCCTGCTGGTCCAGGCTTGTTGGACACCAGTCAGAGCCGTCAGCAGAATGAGGGGCCTCTGTTTGTGGAATGCCACAAAGTAGCTCAAGGTGATAGGAATAATAACAAGACCAAAGAACAGCCAAGGCATAGCTTTTACATGAGCTGTGAGAATAAAGTTCAAACACCAATTACAAAAAGGGATACGGGCAATACCTCATTAATATATAAATATATATATATATATTTTTTTTTTAAGGGTTGCTCAAGGGTTATGTTATCTCCTAAAGAGCTCTAAAGAGAACCCACGCTGAAAGTGAAATAGACGGTTGAAGCATTGTGTCTTTAAGGCTTCTAAATGTTACCAATTTGTTATCAAATAACAACAAATAATAAAATATTAATTGTGCCACAGGAACACCAAATGGGTTAATCTGTAATAATCGATTTGTCTTTTACAGTTTTGTGTTACATTAAGACCAGTAACGACTGCTTGTAATATTATATCGATGCAAGGCTCAAATTTAATACAGATAAATAGCTTGACATCATATCATGAAGTCTCAGAGATATTTAAGCGCACACACACACACACACACACACACACACACACACATCGTTTCCTCCAAATACCACACTATACCGCCCCCCTCAAAGAAATACCATACAATTCCCGCAAAAAAAAAAAAAAACATTCCTGCCAACTCCTAAAAAAAAGGAAAAGAAAAAGATTTTCATATTTTAGATCACAAACAAGAAAGCAATGTCCAAACAAATTAAATGCTTGGCATCCCTGGGGCATAAATCGGTCACTTTTCCAGTTGTCCTGTTGATGCAAACCATTTTGGTTTTCATTCGTTCTGGAGTCTCTTTCCTGCATGCCTTTGGCAGACTTAATATAACAAAAAAACAACAGCAAAAAGCCTGTCAGGACAAAGTGTCTCCAGGCATCAGATGCTCTTCATTAGAGTGGACTTATGACCAATTTGTCGCCTGGGCAGCTGCAGCCTTGATTTAGTGGACACACATGGTGCTTCGGTATGGCCAGAATACATTTAAAGTGTGAAATTATTCCAGATGAGATATGTGACTGTTCTACTCACCATATCTAACTGTCTCCTAAATGCCAGCAGCTTCTTGCATGGCACTGAGAACCAGCGCTGAATCCGGGTAAACCAGATGAACAAATTTATTTTTGTTGTTTTCATTTTTAGAGGATTTACAACAGGATATAAGAAAGGTTAATATTATGCTGTAATCCTGCAGCTAAATCAGACACCAGCCAACATCCAAAACACAGGACATAAATGTAATTCAACTTCTCACCCCGTCTCATGTTCCAGATGTAGACTCGCATATAAACTCTGTGCTACTGAACTCGTCCAACATTCCAACCACATGACGAAATGTTACACTGTCGCTGAGTGTAACGCCGCCAATTGCTTGCATATTTCTAAGTCTTGTACTGCGTTATTGCATATTCCAGACTTAGCATGCTTATTATAAAATGCTAATTCGAACAGGAATGTGCAGCCGCGTTTCCTGTGTGTGCACGCATCATTTAAGCTCTTACCGAAATTCAATTCAAAACAAATTTATTGCATTTTCAACAACAGCAACATACTTGGTCCGCCAAAAGGGCTGAAAATGCTTTTGCAATGCAAACTTGTAAAGGCAATTTCATTCTTCATTCAACTTCATTAGTCTTTGTGTTTATAACGCCTAAAAAAACTGACAGCTTTAGCTCAAAACAAAAAGCTTTGACTGAAATGTCCTCCAGTCAACCACCAGAAGGTTAAATCTAATACATAATTTCTTAGAACTCTCCTAAGGTTGAAAATTCTAAATAAAAAATAATAAATAAATAAAAAAGTCATTGCATTTTTTGGCCAAGTTGAGACTGTGCAATCACAAACGTAAATGTAATTATTATTACACTATGTATTTAAACATAGCACAATGTATTTTTGTCCTTGTTCATGAAAATGCAATTGCAAATACACTATTTTGCCCCAAGTATTCACTCGTACTTCTTATCCTAATCTATATCTAATATGATGTTGGCCCACTCTTTACAGCTATAACAGCTTCATCTCTTCTTGGAAGGCTTGACACAAGGTTTGTTTAAAGTGTGTTTATGGGAATGTTTGACCTTTCTTCCAGAAGCGCATTTGTGAGGTCAGACACTGATGTTGGAGGAGAAGGCCTTGCTCACAGTCTCCACCCTAATTCATCCCAACCGTGTTCTATCGGGTTGAGGTCAGGACTCTGTGCAGGCCAGTCATGTTCTTGCACACCAAACTCGCTCATCCAAGTCTTTATGAAGCTTACTTTGTGCACTGGTGCGCAGTCATGATGGAACAGGAAGGGGCCGTCCCCGAACTGTCCCCATAAAGTTAGGAGCATGAAATTGTCCAAAATGCCTTGGTGTGCTGAAGCATTACAGTTTCTTTAACTTGAACTAAGGAGCCGAGCGTAACTCCTGAAAAACAACCCACACATCGTAATCCCCCCCTCCACCAAAATTGTACACTTGGCATAATGCAGCCAGGCACGTACCCTTCTCCTGGCACCAAATTCATCAGATTGCCATACAGAGAAGCATGATTTGTCACTCCAGAGAACACATCTTTACTGCTCTAGAGTCTAGTGGCGGCGTGCTTTATACCACTGCTTTTCATTGGATGCAAGGCTTGGATGCAGCTGCTCGGCCATGGAAACCCATTCCATGAAGCTCTCTATGCACTGTTCTCGCGCTAATCTGAAGGCCACATGAAGTTTGGAGGTCTGTAGCTATTGACTCCGCAGAAAGTTGGCGACCTCTGTGCACTATGCGTCTCAGCATGCACTGACCCCGCTCTGTGATTTTACATGGCCTACCACCTTGTGGCTGAGTTGCTCTCGTTCCTAATCGCTCGCTTCCACTTTCGTTTTAATATCACTAACAGTTGACTGTGGAAAATTAAGTAGCAGAGAAATTTCACGACTGGACGTACTGTATGAGTGGCATCCTATGCTGGAATTCACTGAGAGTACCTGATTCTTTCACAAATGTTTGTAGAAGTGGTCTGCATACCTACATGCTTGATTTTATACACCTGTAACCAAGGAAGTAACTAGAACAATTGAACTTAATGATTTTAATGGGTTTATATAGGATTATAGTAATACTTTTGCCAGTATAGTGTATATATTTTGTAATTTTTCAAAATACACATATATGTATACAATATCCTTTCCATATCCAGAAATAAAACTTAAAAGCTAATAAAGCTTCCACCACTGGAACATCTGTAATTCACAGTCTTGCACGCACGCACACACGAGAGGGATGCAAGTGCCGGAAGCTCCTCCCACCACGTACTGTAGATGTGTGCACTTGTGTGTCTGTCTACGGTACATGTGAATGAGAAAACACATGCCTGTTCAGCCCCATGTGTTTCCCATCTGTCCTGCCATGCCTAATCATCCCTGTCCACATTCAACTGTCTCCTTCTCTCTGTGCAAACAGGATCATGGACACCACTGGACAGCTCGCTGTCACAACTACAACTCGTTGTCACAACGTGTAACATGTGCCTCGTTTATTTATTTTTTCAAGATGTGCACTTTATTTATATATATATATATATATATATATATATATATATATATATATATATATCGCAGTCTGCACTTAAATTAACGTTGGCTGCGAAATGAATCGTTTCTAAATCTAGCCAAGACAAAGGAATCCATTACGTTTGCAAATCGCTTGATTAATAATAAATCATCATTAAGTGGTTTAATCAAGTAAAGGATGTGTCTTACAAAGACGGCGAGGGAAGAAAATGAAATACATCACGCATTAAACGGCTTTAGCACCAGATGTGTACTTTCTATTACTCCAACACGATCTGAATTCATTTAACTGATAACGGATTCGCACCGTCTTTTTCTAATGGCTTTAACTCAGCGCCATATGAGGCCTCATTATATACAAATGTCATTAGGGTTGTGAAGGTGCTGCTGAACCCCCCTACGGTCCCCTTTTACCATCCAGTCTGATTCCGATTAAACTCATCAAATGTTAAATAGATTATTACCATATTTTAAGCCTGATATCACAAAAACACTCAACAGTGATAACAGCGAGATTAAAAGGAAATACTTTGAAGATTTGCTCGTTTCCTTCGTGCCGATTAGAAAATCAAATCGAGTTTTCTTTATTAAAGACAGCAAAATTCTTTGTGTAAACTTTGTCGCACACGCACACGGCTGTGCGGTTAAAGACCTGCTCTGTATTCTTTGAGGAATTCTACAGTCACGCGTCCGAACGCAAGCTGTGCTGCTGCTCTCCGGGGACGGTGGTCAAAGAAAAATCCACTTTAAATTCAAATTGGTTCATGACATTCCCTTTTGTTATTTTGCCCACCGTGGAGAAAAGGAGGGTGTGGAAATGGGAAAGGAACCGAGTGAAATTTAGGGTGAAATCTCTCGTGAAGCTCTACAAAGCTGAGGACAGAGTACGGACAATCTATTTGACAAACAATTACTCTTGGACACAGAAGGGGGGGAAAAAAAACATCCAGATGCCCTGAAAATAGTCTCCACGCGATTTCTATTGCTACAGCTATGAATGACACGCAATTTTCCTCCAGCTGATAACAAATGTAGATCTCACGCTCACGAGCATTATATCATGCTTGCATTCCAATTATTTGTAATTTGGGTTTGACTTCATGTCCAGGAAGATTTATGGGTAATTTTTGTTTCTTTTAAAGAAGGCAAATCAGAGATAGGTGGTTTGTTTAAAGGTTGACATTTAACCAAATTAAGTGCTGCTTTATCCATTTTCTTGCCTTTTTAATATTTACAATGGTGATGCTTTTCTACCTTTTCAACAGGTGTAAAAATTTTACTTATATTTTTGAAAAAGCCACAGTACTGCAACATATAGTACGACTTAAGTGGGGGTGCAAATACTTTTGACAGTTTGTGATGATACTGATATAGTACAATAGCACTGCTTTTATAACTCATTATTATGTATCATTTTTTCCCGCTATCATTTCTGTAGATATTACATACTGTACGGAATAGACATCATTTTCATGCAGCATTAATACCAAATTTTTCCTGTATAAATCAATTAAACTGAGAAGTAAACAGCAGACAAATCATTAATCCAGACAATTAATTTGCATCCGCGGTCCAAAAATCAAAGAAAGACCAAAAAAATTCCATTTTTTTTGCGAAACAAAACCTGTCATTTGAATAGGTACTGTACATGTAGTGTGTTTTTCATTGTCATGAATCAAAAGTACCATAATGCCACATGGCATTCGCTATACACGTGAAGCAAACATGTGACCTGGATGTTGGTAGGACCTCATTTTCCTGAATGTATTAATTATCCTTATGCTAGATAATCAGAATCAGGAATACAAAAGGATTTAAAAACACTATCTCAACTGCTTTTCACCCAAGTTAATTAGGCACCGGGGAAAACAATACCCGGACCTGGGCAAGCACTTTGAAGCTTTCACTGGCCCAGCGGGCTAGCTAATGAATTCATAATGTGTCCACTCCTGGATTAAAATAACAACCTGTAACAATTGAATCACATTATAATTAACTCTTAAAACAGAATACGCAGATCGAATCACTCCAAATGGTTTTATAAGGAAACTCCAGGGCTAGTAGGATTGTGTCTTCTGTTCTCCTGTTACTGCAAGCAAACCTCAATGATGTTCTTCCCAGAAAGAATATTTATCATATAATAATACTGCTAATTTTTCTATAAAGTTGAGTAAAATGAAAACATTGACCATTGTGTAATGCAAAAATAAACACTGTCTATGACTTTTACACAGTATTCCAACGTAATACTCTATAATACATCGTGAACATTTGTTCAGTTATTTACCACATTCCTTCTTTTCAAGCAAAAGTGTATGAATATTTGTGTGAGGATGCATAAACCTCATAAATCGTCTTCTTTTGTGCTTCATTCATTACATTACATTCCCTCGCACACTCGGCTCCCTAGACTGCTGCATGATGATTTAAGGTTATGCCTCAAGACATTCATTTTTTTTTCTCTCTCTCTCTCTATAGCAATAAACCACACAGTATGCCGCTAAAGTTTAAGATCAACATCCTGAATTCAGAAGGGATGATACGGAAAGCCTTTTGCTTCCAAAGAGGCGGACATTCTTCCCTGTGGTTTGAAATTCAATAATGAACTATTAACTAATAAGTTGATGTTGGGTAGATGTTGCATCAAGGTTGTATTGAACGATTAACTAATAAGTTGATATTGGGTAGGTGTTGCATCACGGTTGTTTTGGGGCTGTAACTATGTCTGTAGTGTTATGGTAGTATTGAGGAACAAGTTAAAATTTCAGACACATAAGGGCTTTGACTTCGAGACCAGCTTTAATCCTTGTTAAGCAAATACTGTGTAATAATTTAAAAGAAATATATTTAACACATTGGCCTTTCATTTGAAGTGATCAAAGCTTATGAAAACTACCGGACACTAAATTGATTTGCAATGTGAGACAGACCACCACGAAACTTATTATTCAACAGTGGACGTGGGCTTGGACATGGACAGACTCACCACTCCCTGCAGGTTCAGGTTATCCGTCTTGCCGTAACACAGATCCAGCAAGGTGGTGGGCTGCTTGCTCAATTTCGACCCACTCAGCAGCCACGGCATGGCGAGATCCTCTGGGAAAGTCACCTAGAAAAGCAGCAAGAGCAGATATGCTTCTGTGAGTCACCTTCGGTTAGTGTCCAGCGTCTGCTCTTTAGGGTCCGTCGACATCAAAGGCTCGGGATTATTGGGACAGTGCCTAAAGATCAAAGCTGCTTTACCTTCGATATAGAGGTGAACTTCAAAAGGCAACAAAACTCTTTTTGAATACAGCTGCAGTGCTGAAGCAGAAATATCAAAGCACCATCAGAGGCTATTGCCGATCGAGCGGAATATGAAAAATAGACTTCTGCATTCCAACATCGATGCCAAAAGTAGCATTAATGAAATTGGATGAGATTCTTTCTATACAGAATATGCTATGATCACTACTCCAGTCTGCTAACTGGTTAAAAAACTACAGTGATACAGAAAGAAGAAAGTTATATACAGTATACTGTACTGTATATAGCTATACAGAAATCCAATTATGTATGATGTACAAACAGTGTCTGAGAGAAAGTAAGACAGAAAAAAATGGATGCACTTGAAAATCTGACAATATTCCTTTGGGGATTATTTTTGCTCGGCATCATTCTGGTAAATCCTTAAAAAAAAAAAAATGCATCTTAAGAGTCGTGAGTTTGGATCCATCGCAAAGCAAAAATAATCCACGGCAAAGTTCTCACAAATGTTCGGATCAAAATCTCAGAGTACAAAATCTTATCTACAAGTCACCATCAGCATGACAGCATAGGATTGCACAAAACTAATGGGAAGAAATGGGGAGAAAGAATATCCTTATTTCCCCAATATCATGCTGAAACATGTTTCTGTTTACGCAAGCTGGTTTTCTGTACATGCTCATATCGCTGATGTAAGCACGGTGTAGAAAATGTAGCTAATCTCAGGTCTATTGTTAGAGGATCTTTATCGTATAATCTCATCTGATATTGAGAATAAACCTTATCTTCACAATACACAAGAAAAAAATCTTCCCCTGACATACACTATTATTTACAGTATTTATAACAAGTCATTACACACACACGGTAATAACCATTCTTCTTTTTTTTTCTTTATTGCATTATACTTATTTCTGCTAATATCATTTTCATATATTCCATCTCCCTCTCATGATAAGACGACCAGCAGAGCCTGAACTGGCCCAGGACTGTAAACATTATAGAAGTGATTTCCTGTCATCACGGCCTATTCTGCTTTTACGACGCCGCTTCAGGCTGTTGAGGCAAAGGAATGCAAAGAAATACTCTCTAACTGGTGCTCACATAACGAGCAGAAAATTAGTCGGAGCAGAGGAGTGTATATTGATGATGCCCGGGGCTAGGTACATACTTCGTAACATAGCAGAGTTAAATAAATCTGACAGCAAGAGAAAACTAAGCACAGACAGGAAGAGCAGCCTGGAAGCACAGACAGCAGCTGCGCCATTGATCTGCGAGGTGCTGGCATGAAATATGGACACCTGTGGAACTCGGCAACGTACTGTATATAGGATTGTTTACTTTAAGGACTGTGAGAACATTCACATTTACACGTATTCATTTGCCAGAACATTTTATCTGCTAATGGAACTGACAGTAATACAAATTGTGGCTGTAGCAAGAACAGATACAGCCTTAGTCAGGCATGAGCTGAAATACATATTTACACAATACTATCGACGCTTCCGAGTTCTGGATTTCGGGAGCAGGTACATACAGCACAACTGAGGCGCTTTATGGCTAGAAATTTTCCATCGCACCAATGACTAGTTCTCTGCAGCTTGTGCATGGGAATATATTTACTATACAACATGATTTGTCATGTCCTTGGTTAGTCATCATACTAGCATTAGCAAGAAAAGCCACGTAGTAGGAACCAGGGTCACCTCTCACCAACAAAGGAAATAAATACATCTACAGGTTAAGCTTAATAGCACAGTATTTTACAAATACTAGATATAATAAGATATAATTAGGGCATTGGCTGCAGATCGTTTGGGTGTTGTGGGATGTGGCGTGGTGCCTCCGTGGATTGGACTTGTTTGTCCGGCGCATCCCAGGGGTGTGTGATCGGATTGGGATCTGGGGAATTTAGAGGGCAGGTGAGCAGCCTTGGTTTCTTTGCCTGCATGGCGATCTGTCGTGCACTGGATTTTCTGGTAACTCTGGAGACAGTAGTGATGAGTCGTTCATGAATGATTCGTTCTTTTTGAACGTGTTTTTAACGTGACTCAGGAGAACGAGTAGTCCCAAAGAGTGATTCGTTCATTTTCTACTGGGTGAGATGCACAAAGCATCTCAAACCCTCCACAGGTTGTGTATAGGAAACAGAAATGAGTAGTTACCTTTGAGTCTTCTAGTCCCAATCGTTTGTTCTTTTGTCACGTGACTTCCATAGATGCTATTCAGTGCAATAGATTCAAAAGAACAAACGACTTGGACTAGAAGACTCATAAGATGAACCGTTCAATTCGGTTTCCTATGTTGCATAGCGTCTCTGGGAGTCACGTGACAAAAGAACAAAGGATTCGGACCAGAAGGTATGAGAGGTGAACTGCTTGGTTGCACTGTAATATTTTCGTTAATGGAACTATAGCCAAAAGTTGTGTATAATATTTTGACGTGCTGGGAGTCTGTTTAGTAAAAATCTAACATTTTATTTTATTTCTGATAAAAAAAAAAATGAATTAAATGAATTAAAAAAAAGATTAATTAATTTTGATGAATGAGATTCAAAGAACCGAGTGACTAAAATGATCCAAACTTCCCATCACTAGGAGGCAGGGGGAGGCAGGGGTAGCTCAGGGTCAGTGGTTAAGTCGTTGGACTATTGATTGGATGGTCCCAGGTGCAAACCCCACCACCGAGTTTCCACAGTTGGGCCTTCGAGCAAAGACCTTATCCCCTAACTTCTCAGATTTATAATGAGATGAAAATTTAAGTTGCTCTGGATAAGGACGTTTGCCAATTCCTGGAAAATTAAATGCGCTGTTGTTGCCTCATTGCCTCTTCAATAGGATCAGCCTGGGCATGGGTGACTCTTGGGTTTTCCGTGTTCCTGTTGCCAGTTTTGTAGTTTTAATGTTATGGCTGACTGTGTGTGTATGTATCTGTGTGAGGTACAAATTAAACCATGCCATAGTCAGGGCTCATTACCTAGCGTATTACAGACCAGACCCGAACTCAACAAAATATTCCAGAGGATGAGGATCAAGTGAGAAAAACTGAAGCTGAACCAATAAACAAGTCATAAACTGGCTGCAATTCAACATCTCCAGTTTTCTAAACAGGAACCATTACAGCTGTTGTTTTCACAGATACCCTTAAACTTTTTTAAACTTCATTCACTCACTAATTATTTTATTATTGTTTTTTTTTAAATCAACCCCTACACAGACAGTTCCACAGAAGAAAAATCTAATTTGAATAAAAAATTATCTCATTTGAGATTCTATATCATGCATTCATGCAATTAAAGATGGCATCAAAATGTTATTATATACTGTACATTATACACTGCCTATCCATAACTGAGTAGCTCCTCATTTCTGAAACATTCATGTCAGAAGGCGTATCCCTTCAACGTGGAAATGATGTTACAGTGTTTCAGACGGGCTTAACTTTTTTGGGGGAGTATAAAGATCGTGCTTTGGAGCAATGGAAAAAGGTCATGTGGTCTGATGAGTGACAGTATTCCAAAGTGATGGGTAAGAAGGGACGCGCTCCTGCATAGTTCCCACTGTACAAGCCTCTGGAGGCAGTTTTATGATCTGGGGTTGCTTCAGTTGGTCAGGTCTAGGCGCAGCAAAGTTATGTGGCAATAAAATGAACTCAACTGATGACCTGAATTTACTGAATGATCAGGTTATCACATCACATGGAACAGACATATCCAGGAAGATAATGCCAAGATTCATCAGGCTGAATTGAGAAAGAATGGTTCTGCAAGCATTTCACATAAATGTACCTCCTTAGAGACCGGACCTGGCTTTGGGATATGCTAGAGAAGACTTTACAGAGTTGTTCGATTCTCTTATGATGAACTCTCCTATGAAGATCTCTGGCAAAAATTACTGGCACTCGTCGGAAATCAATTATGTGATGTTGCACAGTTGTCAAAAGGAGGTCCAACAAAATATTAGTGTGTGACTTTTTTTTTCCCCCCCTGGGTTTTTTTTGGCTCCTACATGGAAAATTGCTTTCTAGCTGTGTTTGCAGTTTGTCATTTACTTTAAGTGCAAACAAGGCAAGTGTAAATTCCCAGAGGAAGCCAATCAGTGTCTGTATGCTAAGCTCACAACAAGGTTGGACTGGGTAGTAAACAACATTTCCCCAACTCCTCATAGCTTATCGCTCAGGAGCAGAGCCCTGCATAGCGGGAATACTTTAAGGCAAACTGTACACACTCTGTTCCTGTCAGTAAATAAGCAGCCCAAAGACTTTAGCCCTTCTGTGAAGATCATTTCTCCAGGCTGCAATTACCTTTCGCGATCAATGGCACAGTGTTCGATCACAATCACGGCTCTGTGAAGACTCCATAGAATAAAGAATAAATAAATCTATGTACATGTTTATTTAAAGGATTTATTTATAAGCGTGGGGGTCGTGTTGCTCATTTAAGTTCCCGTGAAGCTGTTTTCTGGCACTACTGAAAAATAGCAACAAAAAAAAAAATCGAAATCTCTTTTGTAATAAAATAAAAACAGGATCTATGATATGCAAATAATTTTTTTTTAAATATTCACATGATTTCCTGCTATTCCAGATAATTATGCATCTAGCTGACTGCTAGTAAACCAGCTGGCTTTTGTCTCAGATTTTCTCAAGATTGAGAATCAGAATGATTTGTGATATTAATAATTTAACACAAGCCAAAAAAACTGCATAATGACCAGTACTGTGTTTATTGCAAACACTGACGTAATTACCATTACTACCATAGTGCCTGGATTAAGCAACTGAAAGTTTTTGAGGACTTTGTCCTGCACTTAGTAATTAGCATGCTGGAGAATAATAAAGCTTAGGTCACGAGATCACAAACTGAGCTCACATTACATCCCCTGGACAATTTGTAAGAAGTAAATAAAAATAAGAAGCTCTACTGGAAAACTTTTGGTATAATGCCAAAGTAAAAACCATTAAAAAGGTAAAAAAAAAAAAAAATGTAAACCATGTTTAGTGTAGGTAAAGTGTACGTAGAGATGGGTGTGTCCTTTACATTGTACATGATCATGACTTTTCAGGAAAATTTGCCTAAATATATGCACAATATATTGTTATTCCATAATACATTGTAAATAACATGCAAAATATGGTATTTAGTCAGTCCGTATTTTCTATCCCCAGACCTTCTGGGCCTAAAGGCAATTGCATGATTTAAAGAGGGGCTGGGCTGCAGACAATTTGGTACCAGGCCACACAGAAAGAATAATAAATAAATAATTTTCCTTTCCATTTTATAGATGATCGGAGAGTGCATTCACTTTCGTCTGTACCTCTTTCCCACACTTCTCTATGTCTCAATTTTGATGATGGATAAAATGTAACTAACGTTTAAAGCTGACTCTAGATAAAATGAGTAAACAACAACTTTGAAAAATGATGGGACAGCAGAAGACTCTGAACCTGCTAACAAAAAATAAATAAATTTAAAATAAAATACCACGAGTCCTACATTACTGTACCTATATCACAGGTTTATTGCAACAAGTGATTCACATGATCCAAGACTGCCCACTATAACAGATGCAGCCTTAAAAGTATGTTTAAAATTCGTCTCTGCCGATGTTCTGGATTAAAATCGAGTTGGAATATCCTGAGATTGCTACGACAGCACTGAAAACCATGCTTCAATTTCCATCAAGCTATCTTTTCGCGGAGCTGGGTTGTCTGAAATTACGGAGCAGCCTGAACATAAGGGTGTCGATGTCTCCCATCACACCTAGATGGGACTGTCTCAGCGCCGTGAAGCATGTATTATGCACTGTATTACGCTTTGTTACGAGCGCACAATGGCTGGTCCATGGAAAATTGTCCCACAAAAAACTGGTCTGTGATGCGAATAAGGTTGGAAAGCACTGATCGAGATGATATAGGAAAAACGTCAGGTACAATTTTCTCTGTCTAAATCCTGATACATCTTCTACGAGTATGTAATTAAACATCCTCTTCCAAAGCATCCCAGATATAACTGTGTCCAGCTGGTTTTTGCTTGTTCATCATTCCAGCTTCCCATCAAACGCCATAGACGACAGGTCCAGCAGCCCTGAACATAATGAAGTTGCTCTCTATCTTGCGTGCACTGAGCAGCCAGGTGGGCTCGGCCTCATAGCATGGGCAGTGGAGCATAATTTAACTGAAGGCTTGTCGTTCCCCTGCTCTCATGTGCTCATGCCAAATTCACCATCTGCTGCATTCCTCTGAAACAGGTATACACACCAGGACAGCACCCTTTTCCTGGCCCCTCATGCCATTCCAGACTCCGTCAATCAGCCTCCAGAGGGACAGCAGCTCCACTATCACCTTTGAGACAGCTGGCATGACCGGGATGCTGAATTAGCATAACGCTGTCAGAAAAGTGGTCAGAGGGTTCAAAGGAACATGTTAGAACAAAGAGCTGAAACACACAAAGGATGAAGCACACAACTGTGCAGTCTGTTAGCAGAGGTATTTAGCAGGTTTATTCGGTGCTGCAGGAAATGGTGATTGTACAGGGGTCAGGTTATTGTTAATATGAGGGCAGGAAGACCGCGTAAAACCTCACGACTGTCAAATTCGCTCATTCTAATGCGTTTCCACATTTCTATAGCAATATACACTATAGTATAGTAACTAGAACTAATTCACAGGGATCTTCCACTTAATTAAAACACTAATAATAAGCCAATTAAAAACGTGCTACTCTATGTGGGTTTAACAAAACCAAGGCGTCTGTAATGAGATGTTTATTTAACATTCATGACTTCAGTGTCAGCACATTTTATGCAGCACAGGGACTGTTTACAGCTGATACAGAGCAATAAGGCAAGAAGACACAAAACAGCAGACAGAATGCTTGAAATATCTATTAACCTATTCATCCATCCATCCAACCAGACTTCTCAATAGATAGACAGAATAAAAGGCCAAAAATGACATTCTGACAGACAGATAGATAAATAGATTGATGGATAAAATAACAGACAAGCAGGTGGATTTAAAAAAAATCCATCATTAAAAAAAAGTCATGAAAGTGTCAAATCTAAAAGACAAAAGAAAGAAAATGATTGCATTTATGCTCAAACAACTGAACAGAATGATCTCAATTACCACTTTGACATACATTTTGCCCAATTAGGCAACCAATACAAAGCAGCTGTGTTAAAAATAAAAAAAATTAATAAAATAAAAATAGCACAGATGCGAGTGAAGACTGCCCACCCTGCTGCTCCGAGGGAGGGAAGGAGGCGCAGGAAGATGAGTGACCTCTCAAGCTACAGAGCAAATTGGGTTTGATATACGCCCCTGACATTCCCTAAACTAATAACCGGGCCTGGACTGCCCAGTAATTACAGTGATCCATGCTTCAGCCACGGCCCTCAAACAGCAGCTCTAACTCGGATGTGCTCGGCTCAATCACAATATCTCTCTCTCTCGCTCGCTCTCTCTCTCTCATAAGGGTTTCTGCAAATGCTCAGTGCCAGAAAGTCTTCCAGATTGCCTGCACCCACTGAGGTCGGCGCCTTATCACAAGAAAGTCCTTCAATAACACAACACACGAAAGTCTTTCGGGGCACGTCTATCGGGGAAGCTATCCTCATGCCTCAGCTCTTCATTAAGTTTCCTGCCCTTCTTTAGATAGCGACAGAGTTCTCCTAGGATTTGTTCTGGAATTAAAGCAACAGATGATTCTGCCAATTAAGATCGACAAAGGCAGTGCTTGACAATAGACCACTGAATAAACGATCACCGGCTCAATAGGCTATGCTCAGAATTTGTTGCTTCCTCCAGAGTCCAAGCAGCACCAATGAGCTTATCCGGTAAAGCCAGTAAAGCATCAATCCCGGGATCACGTATTGTGCAATATGACCTCTGATATCATCCAGCAGCCATCAATAAGGATCATCATACCGAGGCTTTTACACTCCCCTCCTAGATATAATTCATATCATCCTTCTCAACACACATCAGCAGCAGCTTTGCGTAGGCAGGGTGCGAGTCTAACAAGCTGGAACGCTAATATGATGATATCCAGATGCAGAGCAGATGAAAATCCCTCGCACCAAATATGGCCTTAGACACGGCTGTATGAAAGACATCCTCCCTCCGCCTTCAAGGCCAGGCCGATAAACTGCTCTTGTTAAAGAGCTTACTTAAGATGACATCTCTCTCATCTGATAAATGGCAAGTAAAAAAAAAAAAGTAAAAAAATGACTTGTTTTAATTTTTGGCACAAATTAAAGCAAATGAGGGGAATAGAAGAAACCAGCTTTATAATGCACAATGGTTTATTTTTTTTAATAATCTTATGTAACAGCAGAGATATACTTCTTGGAGAATATACCAGTCAAAGGTCCAGACAAATGTTTGGATTCATTTTCTTTTGAAGCAACACCTGATCACCACACAAGAGGCTTGTACAGTTGGCACTATGTATGAGTTAATGCACTACCATTATTAACCAGATCCGCCCATCACTCTGGATAAGGGGCACTCTGAACTTCCAAATTCCAATGCTTATGCTCTCTAGGAAGCCTTTTTTCTTACTAAGAATTCATTCTCTTCTCATCACATTGTGTGCATATACTGTAGAAATGCTCTTACTTTCATTATAACACACAGCTGTGATTTTTACTTTAGATATTTTAACCATGCAAATGTCCAAGTGATCTCCAGCCATGATTTTTTTTTTTCTGATCTCATTTCTTCCACAAAGTTGATAGCTCATCACTGTGCTTCCATTGTTTCCAGAATTTGACACTTCTGAAATGGTGGCTTTTATTTGGCCAGTGTACAGTATAGACATATGCATACAATTTTTACTAATCAGCCGGCTCTCCTTTATCACGCAGCAGCTACCAAATGGGGAAAGTGAAGCCTTGACCTGTGCTTCTTCTCAGACAAGTGAGACCAGCTAAAATGTGGTGCATAAACAAAATGCTATCCGCCATCTTCCATATGCATGAGCTCACTGTGATTCCCAGGCGAGGTAGAGTTCGCTATCCCTCGCACCTGGAGATCACAGGTAAATTTGCTCCCCTGTACTCCAGGCATGGTTGGGATAAGGTTTTCTTGTTTTGTTACTCAAGAGCTCTATAGAAGCAAGAATAAGACAGATACTGGATAGCCTCTGCAGCACTTTTATTTTTAGGGAAAACGTGGAATAAACAAGACGAATCTCTGCCACTAGTTGCATTTGGGACCTGAATTCGTAAATGTTGTAAATGCTTTTCATCACTTGGGTTTGGAATCACTCTATAAATAGCTGCTGTGGGTGGTCTTCTTTCCAAGAATCCAGCGTAGGGTTCATCACTTCCAAATGGACTCAAGTATGTGTTTTTCTTTGGTTGCTACTTGTTTTTGTTTTTTTTCTTTCCTTGTTTTCAGGACGAGACCCTGTTTTTCAACATGCCCCTGCTTTTTGCCCTTAGGACTCCCCAAGGACAAGTTCTTATTTTAAAATCTTTCACACCGAGCTCTGACAAGGGCATGTTAAAAAATAATAATAATAAAATTTTAAAAAAGGATTGAAATAGAAGACATGGTTCACTAATTCATAGGTCAAATAAAGTCAGTGTGAAACACATCTTTTACATGGCTTTTCCCTCAGGAGAATTTCATTTAGGTTTGTTCTGATTGCTGCTTTACTTGAAGAAACACGATACGGCTTTCTTTAAACCATAGTTGTCCGAGCAAGCAAGGAAACATGTTAAATGTGCCGATTAAGGGAGCGAGCCCTTTGGCCTAGCTGAACTGTTTAATTCGAGTAATAATCCGTTTATTTGTACAGTACAATCATACAACAGTGCATTCGTTTCCTGAAAATCAATTCCTCCTTTATTCACTACGATTACTTATTTAAGCATCTACTACCGAATATATTAATGTTACAAATAAGCATGTTGTCATGGCAAGCCAACTAGTACAGGTATTTATCGCTGTATGCATACGCCCTGTGAAATATTACATATATACACCCTTCATGTTGAGATTTTTCTTTGTTGGGGGTTTACTTGTATCATTTTTCCTAAAATTGAATTACACTCACATCTGGGAGTGGCCGTTTTTCCAGGAAAATTGTCTAACAATCACGTTAGATACATCATCCGGCATTTACACAGCCCTGTTGTGATCATACGCAGTTATTAACATTTCTCAGACTATTCTGTATGAGAGTTTCTGCTTCATAGTAGATGCCCAGGTGTGCAGAAAAAAGAAAAAAAAAACAAAGACAAACAATATGGTGCGTTTTAGGAATCTTTGATAATTAAATTTTTCCCAATCAATTGCTTTAAATGCATGCAAATGAAATCACAATAAATCGATGATCGTAACATTAATGATATCCAGTTTAAAAATTATTTCCAGGTTTATAGATTATTGGTTAAGAGCATTCTGGGTTCATGGATTAAAATATGAAATATTATTGTGTATATAAAAATATATACACTTTTGAGCAACAGCAAAAAAAAAAAAAAAAAAAACATAAAAATGCATTGGCTTCTAGCACCGTTCATAGACTTATAAGCTTCAAAGACATATTTTACCGTTTAAAATCTTCTCTTTTAAATGAAAAGAGCCTGTTTTTGGATCCTTTATGTTTTATAACTATGTCATTTATCGGAGCTTTAAATGAATGGATCAAACTTTTCTTCAACTGCTCTTAAATTGTACTGAAGTCACCGTACTGGTCTTTTCTGTCTTTTTTTTAATGAACAAAACAATTAACGCTCATGCAAAATCTTTAAAAACATTTTACAATTTACAAGGATCTACAAATACACTATTTAGAATCCACAGTACAATACACTTTTAGAGAATTCTTTTGTGCTAGGTATATAGCAGTATGTTTGACATCCTTGCAATTAGGAATGTACTGCAATTCTGTCTAAACAAACCTGCAATCACACACACACACACACCCACCCACACACACACACACACACAAAATAGCCATCGTGCATCAGAAAACCACAAGCAGCAGTTTGTTTGAATCAATGGCTTTAGCATCTTGATGAGATTACAAATTCAATTAAAGAAAATTACCAAATTGGAGACAATTTCCCTGCTGGAAATGGAAGTGTTTTTCATGAGCTGATTTTCCTCTCACACCCATAATCACTGCCTGGGACAGCTGAACGAGGAGATTCGACTGGAAGTGTTTTACCATCAAATAAGTGGCAAAATTGCCTCACCACTTTTATGCTGCACATAAGCGTTTCCAATTAAAAAAAAAAGGTGAAAGGAAGCTTCATGACTGTGTGTGAATTATAATCTGTGGAAAGAGCACATTAGGATTCAGGGATGTAGTCGCCTGCACTGGCTCTAGTGCTCCTCTAATTCTACTTGTAACAATGTTTATGGTGCCGTGTTCAACATGCAGCAGCTGTAACCTGTAATTACTTCAATTACGCAGGAGATTGTGAAAGCACTGCTTAACAGCCATTCAACCTGTTCAGCCTTAATAGGAGAACAAATGACTCCGAAACAACATCGAGCGAGCGTGGGGTGAGAGGAAGAGTAAAAAAAAATAAAAAATCTGTTGAGGCTTTCATAGCATGCCTGAATAAATGGCTAGCAGACAACTTTTATAACGCTTCGCTGATTTTTGGATCTTTGATTACATTTCTTAAGTTGACCGGTCCTTCATCTACTAAATGTTGGTTTCACCGATAATGTTGGTCGACTTCCTGCTGATACTCGGAAGAGCGACGCAGTAAAGCTTTACTACTTTAATTTATACAGCTCGTGTTACCTTCTCACCTGTATAGTGCGGTTAAAAAAATTATTTTCCCCATTCCTGATTTATTTGTTTCGCATATTTGTTACACTTAAATGATTCACATCAAAAAATTTTAACAAGAATAAATACAAAATGTTTCTAAATGATTATTTCATTTATTAATGGAAAGAAGCTGTCCAAATCTACCTGGTCCAAATATGTTCATCATCATCTATACCGCTTAATCCTGTATTCAGAGTCGCAGGGGGCCTGGAGCCTATCCCAGGAGACTTAGGGCACAAGGCAGGGTACAGGCTGGACAGGGTGCCAATCCATCGCAGGGCACAGACACATACACACACTCATTCACACACTACAGTCAATTTGGGATATATACCTGGAGGAAACCCACCAAGCACTGGGAGAACATGCACACAGAGACGGGAATCGAGCCTGGCTGGGAATCGAGCCTGGCTGGGAATCGAGCCTGGCTGGGAATCGAACCCGGACTCTGGAGGTGCAAGGTGCTAACCACTACACACCGTGCTACCCGTTCCAAGTATTTTCCCCTTGCTAAATTATTCATTTAAAAAAATAATGAGTTCAATTTCACTTGCCACACCCAGGTCTGATTACTGCCAGATCTCATGAATCAGGAAATCGCTTAAGTAGAACCTGTCTGACAAAGCGTAGCACATTCACGTTTGTGTTGAAGCAACTCAATCTACAGAAATTCAACAACAGATGAGAAACAAAGTACTGTAATTAACATGCCTCTGTCTGGAAAGGGTTATCAAGCAATTTCCTTCTCCAGTTTTTCGGACTCCGAAAACTTTTTTATGGCACTGTATCCTCTGCTCAAACAGATCAACACAACCACACCTGCCATCTTGTGGATAGAACATATCTTGTAGTGTTCAAGATGGAGACAATACAGTTGAGAGTAAAAACTTCTGCTTCTCTATATATAGGTGGTTTAGTAGTTAGCACTGTTGCCTTGCACCTCCGGGTCCGGGTTCGATTCCCGTCTGTGTGTGCATAGAGTTTGAATGTTCTCCCTGTGCTTGGGGGGTTTCCTCCAGGTACTTTGGCTTCCTCCCACAGTCCAAAGTCATGCATTAGGCTAACTGGCGTAACCAAATTGCCCGTAGTGTGTGATTGAGTGTGTGTGTGTGTGTGTGTGTGTGTCCTGCAATAGTCTTCTGAAATAGGCTGCAGGCCCCACGCGACCCTGAATACTTGATAAAGCAGTATATACTGTACAATGAGTGAGTGAGTGAGTGTTTCTCTATATAATGCTCTGTTACACTAAAGCACTTATCCCAGTTTCACTAGTACAGTACATACTGTAGATACGATCAAGATTAAAAAGTTTTCTCAGTACAACCGAGCCATGATCAGACAGCCTGCTTCACATCTGAAACACTGGCTTCCCAGGAACTCCTTTAATTGCCCAAACATGTGGAAATGGCTTGGAGTAGAGTCAGGACTGTACAGGGGACGTGGCAATAACTCCCAGCCAAGTTCCTGTAATGTGCAAATGTTGATAATCATAATGATTTATGAGTGAGTGCACAGTTCCCACAGACAGATGCATCTCCTCCCAAAGTTGGCAACAAGTCATCCGCCGATTTTAAAAGGATCAGGCATTCATCATTGTACTGTACTTGAAGTCTTCTGTAAACGTCAATGCTTGCATGGACTACAAATTGCATCATAAGTCCCGGTTTGACTTGAACGCCCTTCGTACCTATGTGAACAACAAAAAGTGCTACTGCTCTCCATCTGAAAACGATCACACCTTACATTAAAAACCTCATTCCTTTTCCTTACCTGTTCAATTAACAAAGCCGTAAACAATGCTGATCAGTCGAAATCAGCTCAATATGAGCAATACAGCACCTCAAAACACAAACACATCTACACACATCCACACCATATGCGCGTCTCAAAGGAAACGCATAAACAAAGAGTGCTTAGCAAACATGCTTTCGCTAGAGCTAACCATTTCCATGTGAAAATCAAGCACCTGAAGAGGATATTTCAAAAGCTCTGGGATCACTTTTATTCGCAGCCGCTCTCTATATAGTGTCTCTATGGTCCCACTGGGCGGAGAATGGAGAGCAGGACAATAAAAGAAGTGCGAGAGCGAGGACAAGAAGAACATCTCTGACGTGCTTCTCTGACACATACGCGCACACAAAAAAAAGGGAAAAGACGAAGAAGCCTCTTGGGCCGCCGCCATTCTTTCATCCTGACAGGTATACAGAATATCCTCCCCTGAAGCACATAAATGACACAGCATGTAATAACACCATGCCTATTATTTAACAGGACTTTCTATCATTGTGGCATGTTATTATCTGGGGAAAGAGGGAGGGAGAGAGAGAAAGATAGACATTGTGTTTTGGTGTAGGCTGAACAAAAGAAAGTGACGGGAAAGACGCTGGAGAGACCAGATAGCATGATGATGAAGAAGTTCCAGATCAATCAGGAGGACAAATCTCCCTCTCAAAGCTACACACCAGTCCATGTAGTAGGAGATCCATCTATGGTGGCAGCAGGGTTGTGGTGATGAGCTTACAGTATGTTCCATCCGCTAGTCTTGGAAGTAGGACACAGTGTTGAACTTGATCAGAAATATTGTTTGCTTTTTAAAACTGTATTATTATTTACTGTATATTCTTTGCCAATAATAAAGTAGGCAACTCATTATGTACATATGTATGCTGAGTAAGCTCTTAATGGAAAGATTTAATTAAGATTAATTTACCACCATCGCCATAATGTTTACTGAATATGAAAAAATATATATATAATTAATATTTAAAGTCTTCTGTAAATGTCAACCGGTTTTACACCTTCATTCGGAAACGTCATCACCATTACCGGTTTGACTTGAACGCCCCTCATACTAAAGATCAAATATCGATCTTAAAAAAGGTACATATACATATTAGTCAAGTCAGCATTTTTAATGCTATATTAAATAATATACTATATATAGGGGCTCAGTGGTGAAGTGGTTGCCACTGTTGTCTTGCACCTCCAGGGTCCGTGTTCGATCCCGTCTCTGTGTGCATGGAGTTTGATGTTCTCCCCCGTGCTTGCTGGGTTTCCTCCAGGTACTCCAGTTTCCTCCCACAGTCCAAAGACATGTAGGTTAGGTTAATTTGTATTCCCAAATTGGCCGTAGTGTTTGAATGAGTGTGTGAGTGAGTGTGCCCTGTGGTGGATTGGCCTGCCATGTGCCCTAAGTCTCCTGGGATAGGCTCCAGGCCTCCCGCGACCCTCAATACAGGATTAAGTGGTATAGATGATGAGTGAGTGATATATAATTATTTATTAGAAGAAAAAAAAAAACTATAATTAAATAAAATAAAATAAACGGTTGGTTGGGACGTTATCACTAAATGACAAGGACACATACTGTATTAACAGTTCATCCTTTTTTCCAAATTTATATAAATGACAAAAAAGATATACATTTTCATGCATTGTCGTTCACTTGTTTTTAAACTTGTGCGATGTGTGGTCAAGCTGTTTTCCAACCCACGACCACATGAAAACCATCATATGGAGTTTCTTTCATGACTGCAAGTACTGTGATTTTGCTTCCTGTTTCAGCTTTTACAATGGTGCGGAAAGACATGTTGTGTCTGCAGATGAAACAGGACGACTTCTCGTCAGATCGAGTGAGGAGGAATTTCAAAATGAGCAGCTTTGACAGAGAAGCTTCACCCGAACCACTAATCAGTGTCGAGCGTTTGCGGCGATTTCGCGTACGGCAGATTATCCAATCAATCCGCAGTCCAGGACGAATTCATTTATGTGGAAACAAACCTGCAATGATATTGTCCTTGCCTAAACACGCACTCGGAATCAGACTGCAGATGGGGGCAAGTGTGAGGACACCCTCGAACAGATGCTCGGCATCTGCAGCTCCTAAAAGCTTTTACCGCTTTGAGAGGCGATTTTTTGACGTTTATTTTGAGCTCGTTGATTGGGGGGTTGAAAACCCCTTATTACCTTAGCAACCGCTGCAAAACTTCACAACCAATCCTAGCATAATGGTCAGGAATAATTGTAGACAGGATTGATGTGCGGGATCTAATAGAACAAATGTGATGCAGTATTACTTGCCTTGCAGCTATTGTTCAAACATATGCTGATTGTTAATAATAAATACACAATGTGGTAAGGGAATAACTGTTTATGGCTGCTATCCCTAAAGTGCTAACTTGCTTCCCGAAACACAAAACTGGAAATTATTATTTTAAAAATATATATTTATAAGAAAAAAAAAGTAGTGGTTAGCACTGACGCCTTGCACCTCCACGGCCTGGGTTCGATTCCCGCCTTGGATCTGTGTGCTTGGGGTTTGCATGTTCTCCCCGTGCTTAGTGGGTTTCCTCCGGGTACTCCGGTTTCCTTCCACAGTCCAAAGACATGCAAATTAGACTCATTCCAAAAACATTGCACAAAGTGTGTGTCCACTAGTCCATTTGTTTGATTCCCGACATGCATACAACGATACCTGATTATTTCTGTGCAGCTTCTGTCTCACATCCTCACACCTTTCTACCAACTGTGCGAGCTCTGTCCGAGAGATCACCACATCAGCAGCAGGATCCTCAGAGAACAGCAGCGATCTGAGCACAAACAAATGTTTAATTAGTTCTTTAATTGCCAGTAATAAAGATATATCACAGCCGGTAAATGAAAGATAATATCATTAACCCCGGAGTGTCTTCACGATGACGGCGTCTGTTCTGCAGGGACAGCGGGAAATTTCATCTAGCCGACTCATAAAGAACGATCAAACGCCTCAACGTAGCGTGTCAGACGTGTCAAAATGATTTGACAGCCAAGATGGTGTTATCCTTGCGCGCTTTTTATAGAGGCCAACCCATTTCTTGGCTTGTTTCTGCTGATCATCAAGCTGTCAGCGGGGGAAAGGAGATGCGACTGTGCTTTTGCGGGGTGTAACAAAATGAAATTATGTCTGAGAAAAGTGCCATAATCCCAGACTTTATTGGATCAGAGGCCCCAATAACAGGCACTTAGAGGCAGCAAGCTGAGCTGATGAACTTCGGCCCCCGCTGTACAGATCCAGGGACCCTACTGAACTATACCTGGCTGATCTGATGATGGTTTGCCTGGGTGGGATCTGTGTAGGTAAAACTGATCTCAGATCAGTCCTGTGTGACATCATGCCTATGGCTACAGCCACTGCGTTAGTAACGATGTAGATCTGATGCACATGTGACTGGGCAGAAGTCGACATAATTGCAAATGCATTATGAAAGGCCAAAAATTTATATATTAGAAAGTGTCACCTGACTGATCCCAAAATTGCTTGTTTCCTCAAGGTAATACAAATAATAAAGATGAGATATGCTATACATATTGGGTTTCAGTGCAGACAAATCCGGTCTGTCCGTTTTGAGAAAAACAAGTTTTAGCAAAGAACGCAAAAAAGGACCACAAATTTATATATATTATTTTACATAAAGATAGTAAAACTCATAAGTACTATAACGCCACCTCTCATAGTAATGTCAAAAGTGAAAAATTATTGGAAAATTCTAAAATTGTTGAAGACTATGTGAAACAACTCCAAAAGTCAGTTTACAATGCATCATCAGCCTCTTCTTCCATTTTCAGTTTCACTTTGGGATAGAGCCTTTTCATACTGTAGTAGCGCATGACCACTGCTGCAATCGCAGTAACGAACTGTAAAAATCCTTTTTCTTTTTCTTTCAAAATTCCATCAAATAATTTGGGGGGGGGGGGGGGGGGGGTGTTAAGTGGCATTTTACTATGGCGGTTAGTTGATCAGTGTCGTCTTGCTAAAAACCTTTAAGACCGACAGTATTGGTTTTCTTCTAGATCTTAGAAAAGTGATCAGAACTTCTTGTTTCGAACGTCTCTAATGGACATTCCTGAATGGTGTAAATCTAACATCCTCGTTCTCAGATCTACTCCTTGGACTTTCCTCTTGTACCATGTGTTGGTCAATCCATCAGGTGTTACATCCGACTTAAAAATGGAAGCTGTCTCTGTGACTTTGACATTTAGTGTCTGCTGATCTCCTGGCAGTTTCACACATGACCATCTTTAGATGTAGGAAAAGAAAATATTACAACAATTCTGTGGGCGGAAACACTTTTCTAATGAGAGATGTCAGGATAGAACGGCTAGACTGGCTATGGTTACTCATATAAACATTTCTTACAATCATGATGTGTAGAAAAACAGATGAATATAATAGAAACATATGAAACGTCAGGTTGGTAGACAGGGAGCGGGAAAAGGCCGCATCAGGACAAGAATCTGAGGCTATGATGAGCACGAGCTACCTACAGTAAGCTAGAGAGTTTTGATGATTGGAAAAAGACCACTGGTTTATTAATCATTAACTACTCACACACTGATTGACTATTCTTGGTTATACGAATAAAAAGCAGTTGTTTTTGTAAATGCATTCAAATCATGTTTAAAATTATTTGCAATAATAACAGTTAATAATAATAACCATGTTTAATATGGCGTTTGCTGCTTTTCTACACATGTGAGCGAGCAAAATCAATTCTATTACTGACCGGCTCGTGATAGCACCCTTGCAGCGACAGACATGTATCTGAGTGACATCATGCCGCGTGCTCGCTGTCACGCACTAGCAGTGTGCATGCTGCAATATAATCCCATGCTCTAACCATCACTGAGTCTTTTGCTCTGTCGCATTACATTCGCCATGGATCATGTGTTATACTTTTTCTCAAGTTCCATACCAGCATTATGTTACAGATATAACTGATACCATAAGATGAATTATAGCCAATATACGCGATCAATCTTCAGACCGCCTACGACCGCCGCTCGGACTTGTTTCAGGAATTTCACCCATTTGGAAGAAAAATACTTAAACATTCCCATGTTATCAAGCTGCAGTCAGTCTATCTTTCGAGTTGGACCGAAACGTTGCTTGACATTTCTAAATCAAACACCTCTGCTTCTATGGTAACCTGACCAGAGGAGGAACGGATGCTATTTGCAGTCAGGTCACTCGCTGCATTGTAGCCTCGCCACTCAGTAAGCATACCTTAATCTCTGTGTTAGAGGATCAAGGGCTTTCTCCACATCCTGACTGCGGCAGGCCTGCGAGCTCAAGCCCTCAGACAGCAAAATCACCTGCAAAAGCAATCAAAACGGAGGCAGAATGCATAAAAATAGACACGGGCAAGACGGAAAATGATGACAATAGGTCTGTCCTGATTCGCACCTATATATTACTCATTTGGAAAGTGCTTGGCAATTTTTTTTTTTACAATATGTAACACTCAAATTCATTTCCATATTAATATATAATAATATACATAGCAGTACTTTGTTTTTATTGAATCATTGGACATTAGCTGGAGAATGCGACACTGTCTCCTTATTGCTAAAACTACACATGGCAAAATTGTGTCAGTTTCTTAAACAGTACATAAGGTAGAATGTACGGTATGTGCTAACTATATAGGGTGTAAAGTGACTGATGATATATTGTATGCATGTAAAATCAACCAACATACCGTACCCGTGCATAATATTTCCAACTGTGAGAAATAACGCCATGCACGTACCCAGACATCATCACTTACTGTACATCATGCACATACTGTACATCAAGCAACAGCAAGAGTTCTTGAGTGGAAAAGTCTAGCAAAATCCTAAACAGGCAGAACATTTTATATCATTTCAAATAGCAAAATACATTCAGAGATTTCTACTAGAGACAAATGCAGGTTGTAAGACGGCTGAAGTGCTCAGAAGAGTACTGAGCTGTGTTTATCCTTGTTGCTGTACTGGGACCATAAAAGGCACATTTATTGTTCCTTCCCAGAAACCCAGGAAAAAGACATAGTTAAAATGCATGTGGTGTAACTTTAATTATACGTCAGATCCAAGTCCCGTATCTTAAAAATATCGTTAACAGGTTGACATAAGTCTCAGACCTAAGTATAGGAGTGGCTGTTAATGCTCTAGCTAAAATATTCCTCAGATAATGCAATTCTTTATACAGTACATCAAACTTCTTCGATTTCATTTCTTTCTCAAAACACACTGATTCAGTGTCTATCCAAATGAGCTACTGCCAAGTCACACACTCAAGTACTCCCTACCTGAGACCCGAACAGATCCGCGCCGTGTTGAGCAAAAGGTAGAGGGAGGGGATCTTCTTATATGAGGTCACATTAGAGGGAAAAATCTAAATGGCTTGTTTAGGCAGGAAACATTCGTTTCTCATGTTTTTTTGTTTTTTTTATCAATAAACATTAAAATGACTAAAATTTATTTAACATAATAATAAGTCTCGTGAATTTCGTGTAAGGCTCGATTTCACGTTAATTGTCTGTAGAAAAACTGCGATAGTACAAAAGCAGAGTGTATATTGCTGTCAAAAAATACACTTCTATACCTGTCTTTCCAGCTGCATGACCTGAGCCTTGAGCAGGTTGACTCTCCTCTCGTCAAACTTCTCCTCCTTGGCTTCTTCTAAGAGCTGCCTGTACTGACACCTGAACACAGAGGCAGATGGAGGTGCCATGCGAAAAGGATCTGAACGGCGGCTCTCAGAGGAGTCTTTTATAACATGAAGTGACAGGTTTCGAGAGAAGGCAAATACAAAGTTCCATCTGTTACCTCAGGTCTTCATACTGTGATTTCAGCCTGGCATTTTCCCTTTTTAGTTTCTGCAACAATACATGAGTGCACATACGTATGAATGAGAGCAAGGCAAGAAAGCAAAGACTGTCAGAAGTACTAAACATTACAAGTACACATTTTACAAGCATAACACAAGTTGTAATACCCATAAAAATACTAATTGGTTAATGGCTCAATGCTGATTTGTCAGAACAAAAGCTCTGATAATAGACCTATGGTCACTCTTGCCAATGCCAAATGTGGTGCGATGCAGTGGTGCGAGCAGTGAAAATCTTGGGCTGTGGACAATGTGAAACACGTATCGTTCTCTGATGAGTCCACCTTCACTGTCTTTCCCACATCCGGGAGAGTTACGGTGTGGAGAAGCCGCAATGAAGCGTACCACCCAGACTGTTGCATGCCCAGAGTGAAGCATGGGGGTGGATCAGTGATGGTTTGGGCTGCAATATCACAATACTTGTGCTACAGTAGATGCGCGCGTCACTGCCAAGGACTACCGAACCATTCTGGAGGACCATGTGCACCCAATGTTTCAAACATTGTATCCTGAAGGCGGTGCCGTGTATCAGGATGATAATGCACCAATACACACAGCAAGACTGGTGACAGAGTGGTTTGATGAACATGAAAGTGAAGTTGAATATCTCCCAATGCCTGCACAGTCACCAGATCTAAATATTATTGAGCCACTTTGGGGTGTTTTGGGGGAGCGAGTCAGGAAACATTTTCCTCCACCAGCATCAGTATTGGCCGCAAAAGGAAGACCTACACCATACAAATGAATGATTGTGGTCTAAAACCAGGCGTTTCAGTTTTATTTTATTTTCCAACCCCTCTATATACATATATATAAATAAAATAATAAAAAAAAAACACACTTCACAGGGATTTGTACAGTATAGTGGACGCACCATGTAATAGAGTTGAAAAAATGTGTTATTGCTGATATGGCAATTTTTTCTTAGAAAGAGTCTCTAACTTGAAACTTTCCAACACCGTAAAGTCTTCAACACAGTTTCTTGCATAATGAGCTGCATTCTTTCTTTTTTTTCTTTTTTTTTTTGTCCCATTAACATGAAGAGTGGAAAAGCCAGTATGGAGAACTACTACCTCTCAATTGTTCCAGAATATGATATGGCCTTCATTAGTAATAAAAATAAATAAATAAATAAATCACATCAGAAAAACTGTCGTGAAATAGGAATAAAATGCTTCAGGAACATGCTGATATTGAAAAAACAATCAGTGTGCAATCACTTTCCAATATCAATAACTGTTGTTACACTGTTAAAGGCCACTTGAGCATCTGGTTGCTATGGTAACACTGACAATAAAGGCTGCTCGTGACTTGCACACACATTAGGTCCAGGTATTATGTCATTTGAATGATCTGCAACCGGAATGAATTTATTCCGAGTGTGGAGATCTTTCCACAGTCGCAGGAACGACACATCTGCTTTTCTGTTTTTCATGAGTCACTGTACCTCTACAGTAAGTGCGTTAGACTCGGTGTGTGCGTCGAGGAAACATTTCTCCAGATCACTACTGATTGATGAGCTACTGTCCAGTGAGCCCTTCCCCCTGCTGAGCGCCATCTGGAAATAAGAAACGAGAACAAGGTTGAAGATTAAGATAGAGGATCAATCCTGCAACAAGTCTTTTTTTTTTTTTTTTGCAGTATTACTTATTGTTAATTAACCTTTGAGATCTGATGTGATCCGTTTTTAATACCATGCAAATAATTATTCAAATTATTAAAAAAAAAAAAAAAAAAAAACATTTAACCCAGGCAACCTTTTACATGAGAATGCAAGTGCATGTCTTTAACCAATCCAGAAGAGCGCACAGCTGCATTAGCAGTGAACTGTCAATGAGAGGGAGGGTGGGGGGATGATGATGAGAGACAGGAGTGAGAGAGCAACTGAGAGAGCGAAAGAGAAGAGGGAGGGAAAGGGAGAGAAAAGAGAAAGGAAGCATACAGAGGGGGAAACCAGGCAGAAAAAAAGGGTGTGAGAGAAACCGAGCGAGGGAGGGAGGGAAGGAAGAGAAAGAGAGTAAGACAGATAGAAAAAATATATATATAGGGTGGGGAAGAAGAGCAAGAATTACAAAGGGAGGAGTCAGAGAAAGTCAGAAAGAAAAGAGGAAGAGAGAAAGGCAGAGAGACAGACAGCTGGAGATATTAGTGGTGATTTATGGACCGAACATCCTGTGATGACCTCAACCCCTTTGATTTCCCCTGCCCCCATTTGCCCCATCCGCCCCCATCCACCCCCGTCCGCACTACCACTTTCCAACGGATTAGGACACTATCAAACTCCTTTATAGCTGATGCTTTTTTAAAGATACTTGCCAAGAAAAACACACACACACACACACACACACACACACACACACACACACAAGCTCTGCCTAGTTTCTTTCTTTGGTTCGCTGCATTACAAAAGAGAAAGAAGAAAAGAAAAAAAAAACGAAAGAGAAGAGAGAGTGAGCAGAAGTGTGACAAATGCATGTGGCTGTGCACATCTGGCCCGGCCAGTCTGTGAGGTGTGGGAACGGGTGGGTGGGCCGCGTGCTCTAATCCATGCGTTGCCGTCTGAGAGAAGCGTGAGCTGCTGGAAAGCATTACAGGTCAACACATGCTTTCCTGCCTCCAGGGCTCTGTACCTGACTGCTGGAGATGTAGCGTCTCATCGCACCACAGCCCATTTACACAAAACAAAGACACGACAAACACACAATGACACACTGATTGAGGATTTCATCAGTGACGTCCAAGTGGTATGCACTTCCTCTTGGAGGTGGGGCGACTTTCAAACGCCTTTCTGTCTTGAGGCAGACATGGTTGGGAGAGACAGAGGCGGGAATTACCGTGCTTCAAATGTGTGTGTTGTACACGCACCTCATTTGAATACACCCTGATTGGTTTGAACTTTATTCTAACCTGTTTCCATGAAAGTGATTACAAGATTAATCACAAGAAGGTCACATATAATTGAAGATTACATGGCAAGGAAAAATATCAGGAATATAGCCAGACTGTGTAGCAGTTTCTATTGTAAGACCATAATAAACAAAATGGAAAATTATCAAAGTAATTTTTTTAATCAAAAAATATTTAAATGTTTCATTTCAATTTTGACTAAATTACTATTCATACAATATAAGCACAGTTTTTGTGTTGGTCTACTTCAGTACATACATGGAAAAGACTGACGAGTTGACATTTGTCCTGAAAATGATCATTGGCACCCTTCACAAGGAGGGTAAGCCACAGACGGTGCTGTATTAAAGCATAATCATGGAAAGTTGACTGGAAGGGGAAAGAGTGGTAGGAAAAGATGCATAAGCAACAGGGATGACCACAGCCTTAAGAAAATTGTCAAGCAAAGCTAATTCAGGAACCTTGAGAAGAGCTTTAAAAGGAGAGCATTGAGGCAGGGGTCATCAAGAGCCACCACACACAGACATCTACAGAAAATGGGCTACAAATGTGGCATCCCAACAATCAGGCCACTCCTGAATCAGAGGGGCCTACAGAGAAAAAGAATTGGGACTGTTATTCAATAGTCCAAAGTCCTCTTTTCAGATAAAAGTAATAAATGCATTTCATTTGGAAATCAAGGTCCCAGGGCTTGGAGAAAGAACGGAGAAGCACAGCATCTGAATTGCTTGAAGTCTACTGTCAAGTTTCCACAGTCAGTGTTGATTTAGGGAGCCATGACATCTTCTGGTTTTGGTCCAATGTCTTATTATAGCAGCCTGCTACCAAGACGTTCTATGTTGTACAACATGCTTCCAACTGCTGAAAAGCTTTATGGAGATGCCAATTTTCTTTTTCAGCAGGATGTAGGATCTGCCCACAGTGCCAAAACTATCACCAACTGGTTTGTTGGCCATGGTATCATTGTGCTTGATTGGCCAGCCAACTCGGTTGATCTGCATCTATGGACTATGGTCAAGAAGAAGAAGAGAAACACCTGACCCAACAATACAGACGAGCTGAAGGCTGCTATCAAAGCAAGCTGGTCTTCATTTCAGCGATGCCACAGGCTCACTGCCTACATGCCATGCCACATTGATGGAGTAATTTGTGCTAAAGGAGCCGAAGTAAAATAAATAAATAAATAAATAAATAAATAAATAAATGTCTGTACTGTAAATTGATCTCTAATAATTTGAGATAATGGATTTTTTTCATTAACTATAAGACTTAATTAATTAATTAAAACAAAAAAGGCACTGAATATTTTATTTTACATGTAATTAATCTAGAATATGAAATATGAAAATTATGAAAGATTATGAAAGAAAATGAACATTTTCCTGATATTCAAATTTTTCGAGCCACATACACACTTGCTCAAACACTTGCTTTAATAGAAAACATTGATCCCTGCAATATATGTAACATATTTTTATTTAGTTTAGACCAAAGATGGCTTGAAAACTAACAACCAAATAGTGAATAGAACAAGATCCCACACCATTCAACTTTTTTTTCTCTAGGGTCATCTAAAGTTTTTTGTCGAATCAGAATCAACCAAGAACAATCACTGCACCAAAGCATGCAACAACATCAGCGGATATGAATTTAAGCATTTGCAGTAATTTTAGCTTATGTATTCATGATTGCAGAAATAAAAACTAAGGAAAAAATTTATCTAGCCTAAAAGCCTGTAGGGTTTTCCATTCATAATATTCAAAAATCAAAAATGTTCCAAATAGATGTGTGTAACCAGCCAAAAACCTGAATTCACCCTTTCGCTTTCACCCAACTGAATAGAAACACATTCCAACATAGGGTTAGAAACATAAACCATTAAAAAGGAAAAGGGTTAATTATGTGATACCATAATCTTAACTATTTAAAGATACTCCATTTTAAAAGAAGAAACTACGTGTAAAGTTAGGGCTTGGTAATTAAAGGAAATAAATCTGATTACTGACTGACTCACTCACTGAGACTTTTCACTATTAGACTGCAGTAAATGCATGTAAACATGCATCAAAGAATCAAAAGGATTTGCTATCCGTTCTCATTTGGCACTTAGTAACATTTTCAGCATTCAAGTATTTACAACTGTTGAAAAAATGAAATCGCAGAAAATAAACTTCCATTCAACTAAATTGAATTAACATCCCAAAGATGAGCAGTATATGAAAATGCGCTATGCATCTGCTGATTAGAAAAATGATATTTGTATAGATGATACTTATTTACTAAACCATTGTGTTGTTTACTGCTAACATTCGGTATGACTAAAGCGCATTTCAAGCGCTGTGTTGCTGGTAGGTAGACACAGCTTTACCGAGGGCAGGCGGATTAGCATTAATAGCAGTGGGAAAACAAATCAATAAGGGATTTTCCTTTTCTCTTTGCAGGAGAGTGTCTAATCAGGCCTTAATAACAGCATGAATCTTTTCTTCAGTGTGCACACGATGTGTAGCTTATTAAACTTGTATCTTATTTAGGCACGAAAATCGAAACAGCAGTATGGACCTGGGTAATTATTTAATTGCAAAAAGCTGCAATTTATTACAGATAACATACGCATAGTCTGGAATTTATATAGAGTACCTTTTTATACATCATGTTGCAGGGATAAATACATATTTGCAAGCATTCTTTTAATGAGATCACGTGTACCGTTATCTGCTGTTAAGTACTTTGTATGCAAAGTGGTACATCTAATAGTTGAAGATCACAGTTTATGCACTGCATATCGCAATCACGTCATGTGTAAAGATGTGATTCTTCGGTCAATTCATGTAGCCCTGACCTTATTTAAAATAACATTAATATGCTCCGAGAGACAGCACAGCACGCCTTCTATTCACGTGCTGGAAATCTACTGGCTCTAATTCATGAATTCTGTCCACGTTTTTTAAGACAAAGTACAAACACTTGATTTAGTAACCTACATGCTGAAGTGTTAAGCAATCAGGTGCATCATGGATCATTTTCCTTGGCTTTGTTTACAATGGTTGCTGCCGTGTGCTGCTAGCATTGAACTCCCTGTGCTGGGTTTCATGTTTGTCGTGGCGCTATCTTTAATAATAAGCAAGCCAAGAATAGTGACCTGGGCTCGCAGAACAGTATCAGTGAGTGAGTGAACAGTTTATCAATGAGCACAAGGAATGAGTGCTGGGAATTCACAAGCAAAGTGTAGACGGTAGGCCGGTGGTCTTCAATCTGATCCACAATGGCTTTCATTCCAGCGTGGATAGAAGTGCACTTGATTGTTGATTGGAGACCAAGATGAACTGATTAAACAAGTGGAGTCAGGTGGGTTCTACTTGGTTGAGATGAAAACCTTCAGCCCTTTGTGGATAAGACCCCTGATGTCGGAGAATGCATCAGTCTCAGTGTTCAATACTCGCACTATTGAAGTGCTGTGACAATTACCCTGCACCATACACATTTTTTTTTTAATGGCCACACTCAGTGATCGTGCTCTGCTCTCTCAGATCAACAGGTGACACCTCCAGTATTGGTACTGATGCATCCATCCCTACAAGTGTCTGTCCTATTCTGCATGAGATAACAACATACTACTGTATACTGTATATATAGAATCCACCCAGAATGTAAACACATGATTACAGCACATGGCTTTTTCACACTACATTAACTAGACCATGCCGTGTTCTATGGTCGTGAAGAAAGTGCAGAACAAATATTAGCCCCTCCATCTACTATACTGTACACACATCATCCTCTCTCGCTCTCTCTCTCTCTCTCTCTCTCTGGAACTGTACAACCCACTCATTTCTTTCAGAAGACTGATCTGGATCTCTAAGGCTGTATGAACTTTGGGTGAGCTCTTTAACGATGATGGGGTGTGATCTTTCCAAGACACCAAAGAACAACTTCTTCTCCACCAGCACATCATTAATATTTTTATTAACTGGTTAAAGTGATTCAACTGTATTTGATTCCACACTTGTAAAACCCACATTAGATGATCATTTAAATATTTTTTAAAGACCTTATTACATGACATAGTGACACTCTATATTGGTGCTTACAGTATATAAAGAATAAAAACCATCCAAAGACAATGGACAAATTTTTCCCGCCACAAAAGTTAACAATTTTCCCGATAACGTCACATAATTGATTGCATTCTGCTAATTATTACATTTTACATGAATACTTGACACATTGTACTAATTGCCCATTGTTTGGAATTTCTGAAAGACAAATTAGCTCCTGGTATCACTTACATTAGGAGTTTCCTTCGACAACTGCTAAAATAAACATACGGTGCGGAGCCCAGGAAGCATATCAATTATTATGCATGATTTTTCTTTTCCCCCTGTAATCCATATGGATTTATATGGGTGGAATGTCAAAAATGAAAGCCCTGACCATTGTTACTATAGATAGTATAAAGGATTAGTATGAGCGCTTTAATATTTAACCATGATTCCTCTCACAACCTGCATTACTATTAGAACTGCTGTTGAAAAAAAATCACCCAATGAGATTTAAGAATTCATTGGATGGAGTAAGGAATAGTAAAGTAGGAATAGTAAAGAAGTGCTTGAGGAATGTACAATTGATTGCATGTAGGGTGGCACGGCGGCATAGTGGTTAGCACTGTTACTTGTACCTCCAGGGTCCAGGTTCGATAAACGCCTTGGGTCTGTGTGCATGGAGTTTGCATGTTCTCTCCGTGCTCCGGGTACTCTGGTTTCCTCCCACAGTCCAACATGCAGATTGACAATTGGGCAGCGAGCTGGCAACCCTACCCTCAAGTGAATGCCACAGAAACTACGGATTTATCTCCAGGGGGGATCCGTCACCTGATGTGGCACATGGACTAATACCATTATGGTCACCTGTGGCTGCCTGTATTGTTTTATATAATATTTATTTTGTTTGATTGGTTTGTTAGTTTATTGTCTGATTTAGGGACTTAATCTAGTAATTAATTTCTTTCTCTCTAATCCAATTAAACCGAGACCATATAGTACTTTTTTTTTATGGAAAACAGGTTGGATTATGGACTTGTGCATGCAAACTTATGCATGGTACAAACATATGGTATATCGCTATACCAGGAAGATTAATTCATGCTTCATGCATCTAGCACAGTTTTGAAAAAAATATGATTGTACATAATCGAACTCTATTCTCACCCTGCAATTTTGCACCTTAACTGAACTAGACACCTATAGCAATTTATAACCCAGGGAATGCCCTGTTGTTGTTTTTTTTTTTTTTAAGAAAAAAAAAATGTTCGGACGCACTGGATCAGCAGTCATACCTCACACTAAACATTATCGAACTAAACATCTGGATCTTTCACAGATTTTTCCTCAAACTGATACTAACAGTGAGCATTGCTTCTGCATTTGAATCAAAACAGGTTATCTGGTGACCAGTATTAGGGAACAGTGCCATCTAGGCAAGTGAACAGTCACTACATCCTAGCGGCTCTGAGTTCCCATTAAATCTTTGAAATTTGTGGACTGTCAGTGTCTCACTGTATTGTAAGCACCTTGTAATTTATGAAGCCAGAGCAGGCCAAAGGTGCTAAAAGTACTGGGGGAAAAAAAAGATCACCAGCTAGCAGTAATTTAATGACCACTAGCTTAAAACTCCAGAGACCTGGACTTATTTCTTTTCCATTCGGTACAAAGCGCCGACTGAGATCAGCATTCTTGTCCAAATTTAAAATATGCGAACCCAGCTGCTGGCTACGTCGACTGGTTTTAAACCTACTGTACACATCTCTGACATTTTGTAAGCCTCGGCTGTTGCTTTAATAGGATTCCAGAACAATTTGGACATCACTAGAGGTCTGGTTTCCTCTGGCACAGAGTTGAAGGCAGCACTATAATCCCTGACCATGCAGATTTCAGGAAGTGTATAGCGTTCACCAAATCCTTTAATCAACCATTCCCGATGTCCAGCTCTTATCTAAGCGAAGCAGCTGGGCTGGCGTGCTGTATCTCCCAGCGCTATGTCTTAGAAGAACGCAGAAAGGATCATGTTAGAGAGACGAGCGCTGATCAATAGCTGCTCCACATATGGCATCCATGGTGCTGTGTCCTCTGCGTTCTTTCTTTTTTTTCTCTCCTTTCTTTCATTTGTATTTGGCTGCAAATCTTATTGAACGTTCACCGAGCAATCGGCAAACGATTTGTAAAGCGGCTCAGGTGGCCTTATATTTCCAAGAGGTATCGTTTGACTTTGTGTGGAACCCTGCATGCAAACATTTGGTAACTTGTACACGATTAGGGCCCTGTTCTCGCAGAGCATGACTTTCACATCAGACACAGAAAGAGCAAGAGAGGAAAACATGAGACAGAGAGAGAGAAGGAGGAAAATAGAGATGCGATCAATAAACGGATACATTAGAAGATGCCATGGGACTGGCTGGGCATGCGCATATGGGACAGCTCACATTAGCCACCGCAGGCCAAAGCCAGACAGGCAAATTTTCCTTCCCCCCTCTCTTTATCCACCATACAGCTGAGCACTGAAGCATAATACAATTGAAGAGATACCATCTTTATCTCCAGCCTAGCAACCCTGACAGAGCAATAGGCTGTTTGTTTCTTCCAACCCCAGCAAACATGAAGTGCTGTACTAAGCTTAAGATAGGCACATCAGGAAAGGCTCAGGGCTTCCATCCAGAGAGAGAGAGAGAGAGAGAGAGAGAGAGAGAGAGAGGAGCCCCTGCCTCGGACCGGATCTGCCCCCTGCAGCCTTATGAAAAGTGAACATGGGTAGCATTAATCCCAGCAGGAAGTCCGGCAGACATGACACGTCCAGTGCCAAAGCAGTGCGCTTAATTAGTGAGCAGGTTCCATCTAGGCAGCCAAGGCCACGACCTCCTCCAGGGGGAATAATGAGCCAGGCAATGTTTGGGACCTCGGGTGCGGGAGCCCAGCGCCGATTGCGGCCTCAGACGTGCTAAACTGACAGATTGGGGTGACCGGACAGTGAACCGTACACTTGGCACGGCTGAGCTGCCACCCGAGCCATGGGCTGGGCGAATCCCTTGTTTTGTGTCGCCTTTTTGTTCGAGGCGCTATGGGGGAAGGGATCATCAGCACATGTTAACTTTATTCCTTAGGGCAAAACTGAAAAATCTAAATCAAAGACCAGGGCATTAGTAAACTTGGAAAAGGGATAGTCACTTTTTTTCTTTTCTTTTTTTTAGATGCAACGCTAAGTGAAGCAGTCTAAATAACACTGAGGAACATGTGGTGGGGAGCAAAACTAAATGGACTGTGAGATTGCCTTAGCTCTAGAGATTGCCCGGACATTGGGAGGGGGCGGGGTTGGTAGGAATCCATGGTTTGCAGCGGGATAAGTGGCAAGGGAAGAGAGTGAGAAAGCAACAGGGAACAATTTCATTTGCAGCCCCGTTTGAGTCCACAGCTCATAAAAACAAATCAGATTTGAGGAAAGATGCACGCCGTGAGAATTTTGCAATTTGCTTAGGACAGTGCTGAGATTATTTGAAATGCTAAATCAACAAAAATCACTTTCAGTTGATAAAGAATTTTTCTGAGAGTATGGAGAAAGTAGGTCAACAATAGATATTTAATAAAAAAATAGAAAGTTTAAATAAATAATATTTGGTAGCTAGATTAGTTAGCAAATGTTACAATTATGCATGTTATAGGTTTATGTCAAATTACTGTACAGAATATGGACATACTGTATCTAACATTAATATATTTATACCAACAAACACTATGTACAAATTAAACCCATAAATTATGGAGCGTTTTAAAAGGTCTAATAATGAGTAGAATCTCGTTTCAGCGAAACATATAATAATATGATATAATTATTGTACTACGGTATATAATATTGGACCGTACTCATAACGTATTGCATATCTTAAGCACCATGCCCAGTAAATACGTGTGTTTTGCTCTTTTACTTTATTGTACAAAGCACATTCAAATCAAACCGGTATTTGTGATGAAATTTCTCTTGGATGAAGGCAGAAAACCGAATGACATTTGCATCTGTCTGTGGGAACTTCACAAACTATCACTCACCAACACTACAGTACTTGCAGATTACAGGAACTCAGCTGGGAGATATTGCAGTGTCCCGGTCCTGATCTCGCTCCAAGGGACTTCCTCATGTTAGGGTCATTAAAGGAGTTCCTGGGAGGCCGGTGTTTCAGATGTGAAGCTGGAACTAGTCCAAGCATTAGTGAAACAGTGGGATGAGTGCATTAGTGTAGCAGAGGATTATATAGAGAAATAAAGGCAAGTTTTACTCTCACAACTGTTCTGTTATTCCGTGCAATCAAAAATCTCGGCTGACTAGAACGTCCCTCATATTTATGGTTTTTTTTTCTTCCGGTTTTGTCTCTGAAGCAAATATCAAGTTACTTTCTTTGTATACTTATATACGTGGCTATTAAAAACGGATTCTGATTCTTCAGAGAACATTAAAGTTTCTGCTTGTTTTTAATTACTACTCGTTCACTACTTACAAAGAAACAAATGAGGTTCAGCTAAAAAATAAATAAAGAGAGCGAGAGAGCCAGTGGGACTGAGAGTTTGCAGTTAGCTCACAGGAAGGCTGCTGGGTAACATGATCATGTAAGGTTGCTGTTATGGGTCAGTGATGCCACCTGCTGGTAACTGGTTTCAACCTGGGGAGTCTTTCCTCACAGCCGGATTTGAGCTGGTTTATTATCACAGCTCAGGGAGAATTATTCAGAGTTTCCACATACTTCAGTCAAGAGTGACAGCAGAGTACTTAAGTACAGAGTACTTAAGGGAGGGTGATACGTCAAAAATATCATCAGATCTTTACTTTAAGTTCTATATTGCATATCCTGTACAGGGTCACAACGGGCCTGGGAGCCTATCCTAGGAAACTTTGGGCACCCTGGACTGGGTGTCAATCCATCAGAGGGCATAAACACAAAATACGGACAATTTTGGGAACAAATTAGCCTAATCTGCATGTCTTCGGACTGTGGGAGGAAACTTGAGTGCATAGAGGAAACCTACCAAGCACAGGGAGAACATGCAAACTCCATGCACACAGACCAGAAACGGGAATCGAACCCTTGACCCTGGAGGTAAAATTAACTTTTTTGAATTATTAATATCTTGTAGTTGAGTTTAATCCAAACTTGAATCATTCAAAACAAGTAACAATACATATGATTGATAATGATTAATATATTAAGATATTAATAATATACAGTATATAATAATTAATATATTAATTAAATCAGCAAAATACTATTAGACACATTTAACTTATTGGCCTAATAGTGGGCTTATGGTCATAAACCAAATACAGTATAGACACACCTTCTCATTCAAAGAGGTTGAATTTGTATTATGGCAAGAAAAAAGCAGCTAAGTGAAGAAAAAATCGAGTGGCCATCATTACTTTAAGAAATGAAGGTCAGTCAGTCCGAAAAATTGGGAAAACTTTGAAAGTGTCCCCAAGTGCAGTCACAAAAACCATCAAGCGCTACAAAGAAACTGGCTCACATGTGGACCGCCCCAGGAAAGGAAGACCAAGAGTCACCTCTGCTGCGAGGAGGATAAGTTCATCCGAGTCACCAGCCTCAGAAATCGCAGGTTAACAGCAGCTCAGATCAGAGAGCAGGTCAATGCCACACAGAGTTCTAGCAGCAGACACATCTCTAGAACAACTGTTAAGAGGAGACTGTGTGAATCAGGTCTTCATGGTAGAATATCTGCTAGGAAACCACTGCTAAGGACAGGCAACAAGCAGAAGAGACGCGTTTGGGCTAAAGAACACAATAAAGAACACAATAAAGAAAACTCTTTGAATGAGAAGGTGTGTCCAAACCTTTGGTCTGTACTGTATGTGCTTGAGGTGCAAAATGATTTCATAGTATGGGAACCATTTAAGGTTATCTCATTATTATATGCAAAAAGAAATATGATAGATATTAAACTGCTATCAATAAGTGAGAGGCTGTTAAACATCAACAGCAACAAGCCACTTGCAAAGATTGCCAAGGTTTTGTTTTATTGATTTACTAGCGTCAGTACCCGTTGTTGAAGGGAAAAGAGTTTGTAGAAATAGTTAAAAGATTAAAACTAAAATGATGAGCAGCTTTACTGTAATCAGTGATATTGTTATTTCAGGTTGAAGTCAACTTACTAATACAAAAAAATATAAGGTTCAGTATCTTTTACCTAGTTTACACAAAATTGTACTCCTTTCATCGTCAGCCACATACACTCTCTATTCAGTAATCGAAGAGTGAAACACAGATGAGAAATCGAAAAGTAGATCAGAAAAAGATTGCATTTTGTTTTTAAACTAGTCCAGAGCGGTAAAATTCACTTATACCACTTCAGCGCTGTTGCACTTTTACTCATCATTTTGATTTTATGGCATAACATTGGGCTCTTCATTCGGTTACTTTTACGTGCCCTTACCTCGGACTGCTGTGGATGTGTTTGCTCAACTGTAACTACCAATGTTTTATCTCATAGTGGCATTCCACATTACTGCTTGTAATTAGCGCCACAGTTTTGAGACAAAACCACACAGTCTGGAGACAGACCAAAACCACAGTTTTGAAACATCTGGTTCTAAAATTCCTGCAAGAGGAATAAAAACACACTGATCTGTCCATTCATCTTTAAAGTTACAGTTTCATAGTCTTCAGTACTTGCCTTTTTTTTGGAGTACGCCATGCTGTGTAGCGCATTCGTTTGTGTTTGCGTGAGGATGTGGGAGCTTTGCAGGTAAACTATCATGTTGATCGGCTCTGTTGAGTGACACGTATTGTCACGCTTACCTCGAGGGAAAAGGCGATATGTTATTTCAAAAAGCACTAGATGCTGTGATGTAATCTGGCACATAACTGCTCATAACGTCCCTTCTACTCGACGTGTTGATTTCATTTATGGAGCAGATTTAACTTCAGGCAAATACCCAAGTACTGCCAAAGTTTCATTAAGTTCTGTCCAGCCAGTTTTGCATGATGCTGTGACAAACCCGGCTGGACAGACATACAGACATTCAGACAGACTCTTCTGAGACTGATTCCGGGATATTATTGGAAGACCGAGTTCTGACCAATGTACAGACGAAACCTCTGTATTATTCAGACAGATAGATTATCGGGTACCCGCGGCTCTGCATACAGTACATGCTACCATCACCTGCGTGGAGTGCGAGGTCAACTCACAAATGCTCCTCTATGATGTTTCGGCAGATATATTATTATCTCACTGTATGACACAAAAGGTGATGATGATTCTGTTATATTCATGACACTGCCTACTGTTACACGGTCAGGGCCGCCCGCTACACTGGGGTTTCAGTAGCTATGAGCTCGGTCTGTCGTACCCCTTTTCGCCAACTGTTACAGTGGGTGAGGAAACGTCTGTGACACGCACACAGTCGTTACAAAAGTTGATGATGACGCTGCCTACTGACTACCTGTACGAACACCGCCTGACAGACATAGAATGACTTTAATGATGACGCTTTCTACTGTTATGCCACAGTATGACATCAAAGATATAGATGATGATGATGATGATGATGATGACACTGCCTACTTTGAACGTGTCTGGACCTATTATTTAGTTACTTATGTGGGTCCTCATGGAACATTCTTAGGCTTGTGTTGCATTATTATGGAATTATGTGTTGAGCTAAAGCGCCCCCTGCTGTCGCATGTAGTTTGCGCGCACACAGACACGCACACTTCCCCTCAACAGACACAAACTCGTTTTTGACGTGATATTCCTGACAGACTAGGTCGCGCTAGGGATTTGCTCCACTTATTATGTTAAACTTACAGATAATTAACATTATATTTAAAGTTAGTAATGAAATTGTCTTTTATAAATTAACAAAACTAGTGCAAACTATTAGCCACAGCATTTAGCATATAAACAGTGACTGTTGCGCGGGAAGCGCGCTGTGAGTGTGTGTCTACAGTAGTATGAGTTTAATGCTCATCAGATCGGTTTACAGAGAACTTACCTTAAAGGTGTGTGTGTGTGTGTTGCCGCTGATGCTGCTGGTTGCTACCCAAAACTAACCCCAACTACTACTGCAGCTTTCAAAATAAAAGCCTATTGTCTATACATGATGTGGCCTGCTGTCCTGGGGAAATAATCATCCTGTTGATCCAGTTAATTCTTTAGCAATAACATGACCATTTGAAGTGGTCTTTTACTTCAGTATATATACAAGCAACCTGCCAACATTAATCTTTATATTAAATAAAACACAAAATGTTTTAGTTCTATTTAAGCCTGTATACCATCCATAAGGAAAGCTGTTTCCTGTGATCACTTACACTATTCCAGACAGGGCATTAGTGGCTCAGTGGTAGATTTCTCATTTACATTTAGGCATTTGGCAGATGCTCTTATCCAAAATGCTTTAAAGTTTCCCTCATTGGATACATCCTTGCACTGGTTGCTAGGTTACAACAACCTTTTTTTTTGTTTTAGGATTAACCGACACATATCTAAGAAATAGGTAAATCTTTAGTCTTCGCTGAAAGATTGCCAGTGGCTTGGCTGTAGAAACATCTAAAAACAGTTTGTTCTATCACACAGGTGCCAGAACAGAAAACAGTCCAGAAGCATGTCTTCCTCAATCCCTAAAACATGGTGGGACCAGTCGAGCAATCGAGGTTTCTCCCCTGCCATACAGGTTAAATTCCCACCTAGTGCCCAAACCTCAACCCGTGGCAGCAGTGCCGGTCCCAAGCCTCGATAAAATGGTAAGGTTGAGCTAGGAAGGGCATATGTTTAATGCCAAGTTTTTGTGTGGATCAATTGTGCGGTTAATGGGAGCAGATGAAAGACTAAAAACATATTTTTAGTACTAGTCTTTTTCCTCTCTCTCTCTCTCTCTCTCTCTCTCTCTCTCTCTCTCTCTTAAGTCAGGGAATCAGAAATGCAATTTGGCATGTTAATAAGAAACAAGCATCACAGATTCTTACAAAGGGTCAGTTACCACAGGTTCAACACTCAGGCTCAACTGACAGCTCATGTGCCATGTGCCTGATGACCTTGTGCTCCGACTTCGCTTGTTTGTAACAAGCTGTAAAAAGAAATTTACTGTAATTCAGAAAGTAATTCGTTTTGCTTGTTAAGTAATAGTTATTGTATTGGCAAATGTTGCCTGTTATCTGAAAACTTAACAAAACTTCATTAGTCTATGCAAAAGTGTGAGATTTTTCTTTGTGGTACAGTACAATATCCCTCATTTTACTTCCAAACAGCCAGACCTTCTTGTCTTTTATATGTAGTCTTGAAAAAATTGTTTCCCGGAAGGTCCATTTTCTCAGTCCATTCCCTGTACCTGACCGGTTTTAGAGGAATGTTTTTGTTTGTTAAGTAACACAGTAACCTATGAATCATTCAAGCGTAAAAAAAAAAAAAAAAAAAACATCTAACTTAAGGCATTAACCAACAAGTGACCAACAAGTGCAGTTAATGACAGATGATCAGGCCGGTGATTAGTACTGTACACTGATGAAGCTAAATGCTGAGTGGTTGGAACAGATGAGAGGGGAAATGAGGTTGCTGCTGAGCAACCAATTTTAAATTAGAATTTTTAGGCACTTTGCAGCATTTCACAGTAAAACATTTGTTCTCAGTTCTTTAATTTAATCTGCATAATGTAATTTAATTTAATATTTAATTTGAAAGAAATGAGGGGTAGCTCAAGACTTTTGCACAATACCATACATATTAATATGTTTTATTAATTGTATGCCTATTTCACAAACAATAGCTCCATTCTAGCCAGGCAACAGCTTGGGGCCTTGGGCCAGTAGAGGGCTGGCCACAGAGGGCTGCAAAACTTATTTATTATTTATAATATAACGGTGATAAATGCTGGTTACAAAGACCCCATGCAAATGTTTGCCTAGGATCCCAACAGACTCAAGAATCATCTGTCTTCTTGTTTAACAACTTAAAATAGATAATGAATGTGTTTTCTATGACAGTAACAGTAACCAGAAACTATCAAGTAGTTTAGTTACATCTCAGTAAAAAGCTTCTAGAGTGAGTCACACAATTTGTATATGAGAAAATCAGAATAACATTAATATTTGCTTTAAAGAAATGAAGTTAAAGTTACATTAAATTACAGCCTCATTAAAAACAAAAGGAAAATATGGTTTATGATTAAGTAATAAATAACACCTGATGTAAGGGATTAACATTCGGCAGACCGTGTAGCTATAACAAAATATACTACATACAAATATCAGTCAGTGTAAAGCACCAAGGTGAGAAAGCTTGGAAGTAAGCAATTCAGCTTGTAATATAAACACTGGCTTTGTCTCCTGGCTCTTTTTATTACTGCCAGCTGTTTAAACACCACTGTTTGGATTGTGTTACACTCTGTTTCTAGATCACCTTCTACAAAATGTCTGCCACGTAAATAATTAGAAAATCTTCACGACTGCTGTTCTTAGGAGAAAAATAAAATGTAAAATGTTGTCAACTTTCTTAACATGTGCTGTCCAGCATTATTCTGGTCATATACAGCACCACTCAAAAAAGTTTTAAAACACTTTCTATTTCAATGTTTTTTTTTTTTCTATTTTATTTGTATAGCACTTTTAACAATTGTCATTGTCGCAAAGCAGCTTTACACAATTGAAAGATTTACGTATTTAAGTTTGTATGGAATGTGAATTTGTATGAGTCAAAATGGTCAGATAGTCCCTGATGAGCAAGCCGAGGGCGACAGTGGCAAGGAAAAACTCCCTGAGAAGAAACCTTGAGAGGAACCGGACTCAGCAGGGAACCCATCCTCATTTGGGTGAAACAGAAAGCAGGAATTGATCTGCATTCATACTGTGTGTTAGGTGGCAGGCAGTTCAGTATAGCAATTGTTAACATATGTTAATTAATGTTAATAGGTAGTCCAGGTAGTTATTGGGGGCTCAGGTAGACTTGTAGGAAATCCTGTTTTAATCTCTTTATGCTTTGTAAAGCCTTAATAACAGCTCTAAATGAACTTCTCTGCAGCACAGGTAGGTTTTGGTCTTGCTTTCCTGGGATGGTCTTCTTGAGAGAAAGTTTCATCATGGTGCTTGATGGGTTTTGCAAATACACTTGATAATGCTGTTCCTGCAAGAGTTGCTCCAGAACTGTTGACTAACTTTGTGTCTAAAAATAACATTTGACTGTTGTTGTTGTTACTTAATGCCATATGTGCTATTTACTAAAATTGCAATGAGGGAGGGTGTTACAATGAAGGTGCATTGATGAACAGTGTTAACAATTTAGGGCGGCACAGCGGTGTAGTGCTTTGCGCCTTGCACCTTCAGGGTCCGGGTTCGATTCCCGGCCAGGTTCGATTCCCGTCTCTGTGCACATGGAGTTTGCATGTTCTCCCCATGCTTGGTGGGTTTCCTCCGGTTTCCTCCCACAGTCCAAAGACAGGTTAGTCTAACTGGTGTTCCTAAATTGCCCATAGTGTGTGTATGTGTGTGCCCTGTGATGTATTGGCACCCTGTCCAGGGTGTACCCTGACTCGTGCCCCAAGTCTTCTGGGATAAAAAAAATAATAAATACAAATAATAATATTTAAAGCTTACAACTGCAGCAAAATCAGTTATGTTTATTTCAGATCATTATTCAGAGTCTTAAAAACAAATTGTAAGCAATGGACAAGGCTTTTTCTCATGCAGTTACATGCAGTGGCAACAGTGTTTAATCACTTTCCCTTATACAGTACAAACGTTCAAAAATGAATTGGAACACGTCCAAAATGACAGTAGCTACAACTTTATTGTCATTGCATATTACAGGTACTGATGTATAGCGTCTAGTTATTTTGGGTAAAATGTGCCTGGTTCATTATTATTATTATTATTATTATTATTATTAATGTCATTGTGCTTCCTCATTGCAAACCAGTGGCATCTAGCTGTGTAACAATGTTCAATCCTCAATCAGTTAGCTGATTCTTATTCCTCACGCCTGACCTGTACCTGGCCATGCTCGTTCCTCCTGAACGAGTTGCACTGAGATGACGTTAGAACAACAACGGCTAATATAAATAGGGTTGTTTATAAAATAAAATAATAATAATTTTTAAAAATACAAATAAAAACAAAAAACTCTTTTTAACCATTTCGTGCTGCGTTTGAACCAGAATTCAATTAAAACACGTTGCCGTTGAAACGTCACAGTCGCTACATTGTGTCCAATAAAGAGAATCATATTTCTGGCTGAATCTCAATTATATCTGTCTGTCAGTCATGGAGCTGAATGACAGCCACGGTGACAGAACGGGCAAAGATGAGAACACAGCGGAGACACAGCCGCTTCCGTCCGGGGTCGAAGTGCCTGGTAGCTTTGTTGCTACAGCGGGCCTGGAGTGCGGTCCTGGCGGCGGAGGCGTTCACACAGAGCGGCCAGTGTCGAACTCGAGCTCGGGGAGACAGAGGAGCGACTCGCTAAAGAAACACAGGCCGCGTATGTGTTCCCGTTCACGCGCTATGTGCTGATTAGTGTATAATGGCGACAGGTTGAGGAAATAGTAAATGTGCTGTTTGTTAATTACTGATTTCTGAGGCTGATAAGTCTAGTTGAACTTCTCCTCTGCAGCAGAGGTAGGTTTTCATAGTTCTGAAATCTCCAGGATTGTTCCAGAATGTAGAGAGAGAGACAAAAAAAAAAAAAACTGAATTAGAAGGTGTGTCCAAACTTTTGACTGGTACTGTTTTATTTATTTATTTAAAAAAAAAAAAAACATTTTATTGCAACAATGTTTGTGTTGTGGTTGTGGCAGGCTGGCTGCATTCTTGAGTAATATGAAGCGTCAAACAATCTATGTGGGGAAAAGTATACCATAAATGTAAAAACTAACTCACTTGTCAGATTTTTATCTGCCCATTATTATTATTATTATTATTATAAGCGGAACTGGTAACTATGCGTTCAACACTGTTATAAAGAGTTAAAGGTAATGTATAACAAACACTTAATTAATACAAATTTGTTGTCGTATATAACGTTTGTCTACATATTTATATCTGAATATATATGATATTGAAAATATCTTGTCAATCATACACGGTACTGATATAGTTGTTTGTTGTTTTTGTCTTAAAGCTTTCCCATGGTTTGGAATGGATATAGGTGGTTCTTTGGTGAAGCTGGTTTACTTTCAGCCCAAAGACATCACAGCAGAAGAAGAGCAAAAAGAGGTGGAAAGTCTGAAAAGTATTCGTAGGTACCTTACCTCACACACCGCCTATGGCAGAACAGGCATCCGAGACGTGCACCTGGAACTCCCGGACCTGACTCTGTGGGGACGCAGGGGCAGCCTGCACTTCATTCGCTTTCCCACGCAAGATCTACCAGTTTTCCTGCAGATGGCTCGAGACAAGCATTTCTCCACCCTGCACATCTTTCTCTGTGCCACTGGCGGGGGCGCGTACAAGTTCGAAGCTGACTTCCGGACAGTGTGTACCTGCTTGATTTTAATTAACTTATATAGCCACTTACATACTATATAGTATGTTCCATTAATAAGGCACCTGTAATTGTTCTTCTCTTTAAGATGGCAGGTCTCCAGCTTCTGAAGCTGGATGAGTTGGACTCTCTGATTAAGGGTATCCTTTTCATTGACTCAGTGGTACCAAGCGGGTCTCCTGAGTGTTACTATTATGACACCCCCAAAGACACTAAGCTGTGCAAACAGAAACCCTACAATCTGGAGAACCCCTACCCTCTGCTTCTGGTCAACATAGGCTCTGGGGTCAGCATACTGGCCGTCTACTCCAAAGACGACTACAAACGTGTCAGTGGTTCCAGGTGAGTCAGGGCTTTAAAAAAGTACAGTTCATTTAATGTCTAATATGACCTTGTTATGCATGAATGCAGATGTGAATGTTGACCAAAGGATCTTCTATGACCGTAAAATAAGAATAAAGACAATGGTAATCACCATTGGCTTCAACTGACCTAGTAGATTCCGAAATAGATGGATGGAAGTGATTTAATTACTAAATATCATAGTAATGATACGTGTGAACAGCTGAATTGTTCAGTAGAATCATAACTGGGGTAATGTAAACATAATGTGTATAGTGGAGTCAAATTTGTTTGTTAATAAATTAATTTCTTTTTATAGTTTGGGTGGTGGCACTTTCCTCGGACTGTGTTGCTTGCTCACTGGCTGCTCCACATTTGAAGAGGCACTGGAACTGGCTTCAAGCGGAGAAAGCTCTCATGTGGATAAACTGGTCAGAGATATTTATGGGGGTGACTATGAAAGATTCGGCTTGCCAGGATGGGCTGTTGCTTCTAGGTGTGTATGAAACACACTCATCACAAGTACAAAGGCATAACTATTAGTTATGTTAATTTGACCGTTCTGTAAACTTAAATTTTTTAAGTTTTGGGAACATGATGTGCAAAGAGAAGCGAGATGCCGTCTCAAAAGAGGACTTGGCTAGAACCACGCTTGTCACCATCACGAACAACATAGGCTCAATTGCACGCATGTGCGCCCTAAATGAGGTATGACTTACTCACTTAATACAGTTTGCTCCTCGTGTTTTTAGTCCAATTTGTGCTTGCCCTTCTCTCTAAGCCTCTTCTTTGTGCTGACTTGTGGAATCTGGATCATAGTACAGTACAGGCCTATGAGTGACCGGGGTCCAAGCAGCACTCTTCCACTGTTTATTGAATTCATTTAAGAAGGTGTGTTTTATAACTGTATCTTACTTAGAAAATTGAGAGAGTGGTGTTTGCTGGGAACTTCTTGCGGGCAAACACGCTATCCAGGAAGTTGCTGGCATATGCGTTGAACTACTGGAGTAAAGGCCAGCTTAAAGCGCTGTTCCTCAGACATGAGGTTTGTATGTCTGTTGTAGGGCAAAACATACAGAAACACTAAAGGAAGAAACTGGTTCTAAGGCTGTGATCTTTTTTGTGTGTGTTATTTCCAAAGGGCTACTTCAGCGCAGTTGGTGCGCTGTTGGAACTGTCGAACTCGTATTGATCAGTGCTAAGACCTCAAGACTACAACCAAAAGTCTAGATGTTCACCACATATGCCTTTATGATTATTCCATGAGAAGGAGTAATGGTATGTATTAGTAACAGAGCAGAACGCATGTGCTGGTGCCTGATTATGCACTTGGACACTAACTGTCATTCCCTCTGGCTTCTCTTAGCCCTCGTCTCACAAGGATGGGGACTTCTCAGCCCTGCATGGAAAAAACTGCCTGCGTGACTTCTGATCTCCCAACCTCAATACATATACCTCTAGCATACAGACTGAGTTAAGCTTAGTGCATATATGCATATTAGTATTTTATATTTATGCATACATTTATGCATGATGAAGCAGGGCCACCGTTTCCACCCCGATGTTCTTTTTATCAGCACCTCCTCAGTGTTATGCTTCTAAACCACACCAGTAGAAGCTATAAACAGTAATTTACTGTAGTGTCATTTATATGGCCAGTGGTCAGGACATGAAAAAACAGCTTGTTAGTTGTATTCGTTTTAAATTTGTATTAATTAATAAAGGGAGAGGGAGAAAGAAGAATTTTCATGTTTGGGATCATTTTGTAGTATTTCCTCCAAATAAGGTAATTGCTTTAATTAATAAACTACTAGTAAACTACTAGTTTAAACTACAGTACTGTAGGCAGAGGGTTATGCTGCTCTTCTTTAATTTTCAAAGTGGATTTTTAAACAACATATACCACATATACACACACAGCTGATAACCGTCAATTATGATTGCAACAATACATGCAGCTACATCTCTATATAAATTATACTGCTTAGGGTCTATTTTTGTTACACAAAATACGTCCAGACAGCACGGTGGTGTAGTGGTTAGCACTGTCGTCTTCCACCGCCAGGGTCCGGGTTTGATTCCCACCCCTATGTGCATGGAGACTTCATGCTGAGGCTATCTGTCAGGCCTTGCGACTGCACAAAGAGGTTCTGGAAACACATCAGGGACAACGTCTCAAATGGTTCCCCACAAACTTCCCTATGATTTGAAAATGTTCTTCCTTTCCTCCAAACACTGTAATCACACCGCACCTGGTAGCCATCGCCAGCATGGGCCTCCTGATGTTCCTCCTCCAATGAGGCTAAGAAAGCGAAGCAGAAAGTTAATTTAGAGTCACTAGCTTAAAAAATCACTAATTAACAAACAGCACCTCAGATTAGAGCTGTTATGAAGAAGGCTTTACAGAGTATACATTTCAATATCAACTGTTTAAAGGTAAGACTTCATGTTTACAGAAATAAAAATCAGTTAAGACATACAGTATATGAGTTGAATAAAATTACTAGAAAAGAATCGCCATAGCTCGCTGTGAATGCTTGAGACGATATGGCTTGTTACGGTGGCGGTTGGGAAGGGTTTCCCTGATGTTTCATGGAAATGACTCCCCCTGAATAAATAGACACAAGTCAAATATTAATAAACTTAGATAATGACCAAGGCCACAAGTTACCTAGGTGACATTATACTAGTGAAATGATGTTTCAAGCTTTAAGGAATTTGCAGTATTCAGAGGAAAACCCACCAAGCATGGGGAGAGCATGTGAATTCCACACACAGACCAGAGGTAAGATTCAAACCCCTAACCCTGGGGTGTGAGGTGAAATACATAAAACAACGAATATAACTATTATTATTATTATTATTATTATTATTATTATTCATCCATGGGCACTATTGCTATTAATGTCGATGGCACTTCACTCTCCATCAATTTCTGTCATCTTTTTCTTTTTACTAATGGAGTTATCTGCATCCTTTCATTTAACAAAACATACCATTTAGGTCAAAACCATATTTAAATTAATTAAGAATAAATACTGTATACTGGAAGAGATTTGCGTTAAATAAAATTGCGTACTGGTAGGAATTATGGAAGAATGAACAGCGGGAGCAGAACGTGCATACAATACAGACAATAAGACAGAAAATAATCCTTACACTGCCTGAATAATTCAGAACTTACAATTATTTGTAATCTTCAGAGTTGTATAATAGTGAATAATTTTACATTACACATTTTATTTCTATTTCATAAAGCTCAGTAGGTGGCAGTAATGCACCATGAAACAGGATCTGCCATAAAACCAATGAATGTTTCTAAGACTCCCATATGTGATGTTCTGAACACTTGTGTTTGTATTAACAATACTGGCACAGCACAGTCATTGCATGTATTGAAATACCTTTGCCATTTTATGAAATGCAGGAAAGAAATGTAATACGAAGCTTTGCATGAAGAAGATCCAACCTTTGTAGTTGACATGAGATAAGACAAGAAGTAAGGAAAAAGCATTGTTTGCCTAAAGGTGTATTTTGGCTTTTTTTTTTCTTCTATTCCTCAATTTTTCTTTCCCGGTCTTACATTTGAGGGATCCAGCAGAGGATGTCAAAAAATACAATAAAGAAGGAGCATGACAGCCTGTTCAGAAATAGGCCTGTGCTTGATAACATTCACACTGCATGCCAAGCTGATTGCAACCCAAGAACAGAGTTGGCAGCTGATCAGATGGTAGCTGGGAAAGCAAAAACAGCTATTTCGCAATATATAAAGGCTGAAGCCAACAAAATTAAGCAATTTGATTTAGATAATTCAAGCGCGTCTACATCATTAGGTTCACTGATCTTAAAAGACGTGGATATAATATGTAGGTACGCTATTAAGGGCTTAAATGGTTACAATCTTGCCCATGATACAGTATGTGTTATAAGTGCTCAGTAATACTATATTAGAATACAGAATGTTTTTGTCTCTCATTCAGGATTGTAAGGCAGCGTAGTAGCTTTAAGCAAGGTTACACTTGGACATCCTGTTAGCGTGTATTGACAGCCAATGGGGTACATTTTATCTTAATTTAAAAAATGTAATAATGTATTTATTAAGCTATTTTGCAAAAACCCAGAGACACGTTTATTAACTTTCGACTTTTGGCTGTTACAAAAAGCAAACAAAGTGGGTAGGGTTGTATGGAAAGTGGTGCCTGAGTAGTGTATGTGTGTATATATATATATATATATATATATATATATATATATATATATATATAATGTATGTACAGTCGTGGCCAAAAGTTTTGAGAATTACATAAATATTGGAAATTGGAAAAGTTGCTGCTTAGGTTTTTACAATAGCAATTTGCATATACTCCAGAATGTTATGAGTAGTGATCAGATGAATTGCATAATCCTTCTTTGCCATGAAAATTAACTTAATCCTGAAAAAAAACTTTCCACTGCATTTCATTGCTGTCATTAAAGGACCTGTTGAGATCATTTCAGTAATCGTCTTGTTAACTCAGGTGAGAATGTTGACGAGCACAAGGCTGGAGATCATTATGTCAGGCTGATTGGGTTAGAATGGCGGACTTGACATGTTAAAAGGAGGGTGATGCTTGAAATCATTGTTCTTTCATTGTTAACCATGGTGACCTGCAAAGACACGTGTTCAGCCATCATTGCGTTGCATAAAAATGGCTTCACAGGCAAGGATATTGTAGCTACTGAGATTGCACCTAAATCAACAATTTATAGGATCATCAAGAACTTCGAGGAAAGAGGTTCAGTTCTTGTTAAGAAGGCTTCAGGGCGTCTAAGAAAGTCCAGCAAGCGCCAGGATCGTCTCCTAAAGAGGATTCAGCTGCGGGATCGGAGGGCCACCAGTGCAGAGCTGCTCAGGAATGGCAGCAGGCAGGTGTGAGCGCATCTGCACGCACAGTGAGGCGGAGACTATTGGAAGCTGGCCTGGTGTCACGAAAGGTAGCAAAGAAGCCACTTCTCTCCAAAAAAACATCAGGGACAGATTGATCTTCTGCAAAAAGTCTGGCGAATGGACTGCTGAGGACTGGGGCAAAGTCATATTCTCAGATGAAGAACCTTTCCGATTGTTTGGGGCATCTGGAAAAAGGCTTGTCCGGAGAAGAAAAGGTGACGCTACCATCAGTCCTGTGTCATGCCAACAGTAAAGCATCCTGAGACCATTCATGTGTGGGGTTGCTTCTCATCCAAGGGAGTGGGCTCACTTACAGTTTTGCCCAAAAACACAGCCATGAATAAACAATGGGACCAAAACACCCTCCAACAGCAACTTCTTCCAACAATCCAACAACAGTTTGGTGAAGAACAATGCATTTTCCAGCACGATGGAGCACCGTGCCATAAGGCAAAAGTGATAACTACGTGGAGACCAAAACATTGAAATTTTGGCCTGGAAACTCCCCAGATTTTAATCCCATTGAGAACTTGTGGTCAATCCTCAAGAGGCGAGTGGACAAACAAAAACCCACTGATTTTGACAAACTCCAAGAAGTGATTATGAACGAATGGGTTGCTATCAGTCAGGATTTGGCCCAGAAGTTGATTGAGAGCAGCCCAGTCGAACTGCAGAGGTCCTGAAAAAGAAGCGCCAACACTGCAAATACTGACTCTTTGCATAAATGTCATGTAATTGTCGATAAAAGCCTTTGAACCTTATGAAGTGCTTGTAATTATATTTCAGTACATCACTGAAACAACTGAAACAAAGATCTAAAAGCAGTTTAGCAGCAAACTTTGTGAAAACTAATATTTGTGTCATTCTCAAAACTTTTGGCCACGACTGTATAGCATATATAGCCATGACTATATTGATTTATTATTATTTTAAAGCAATTAGTCTTGCAGTGTAAAGCTTTAAATGTGCAATTGCAGCATTCAAATAACATAAATTATTTATATTTATTAATATAATCAAATTCCTCATGTGAACAAGTAAGCTTTGCTTTACAGTAGCATTTATCTCACAAACGGTCTCAGTGATGTTGGTGCCAGATGGACTAATTTGAGTTCTTCAGAAACTGCTGATCTTGTGGAATTATCAAGCACAACAGGTTATACAGAACGGTGCACAAAGATCCAGTTCTCTGTGCAGAAATGCACTGGCGAATTGTGACATCTGCGGAGAACAATCAGACTGGTTTACACTGATAGGAAGGACGCAGTAACTTAACCCCAAGATGAACAGGAAATCGGTCCAGAACACACGTCAAACATTGAGGGGAACAGGCTACTTATAAAGTGACCAATGAAAGAAGGATGATGAGCTCTTATGCCATTCCCATTTTATGGCTGCATGGCTTTCTGAAACAAGTATAAGCGCCGGAATTTCTCTTGTTCCTACATATAATGATTGGGCGGTTTTCCACTTTAGAGGGTGAGAAAGCAATGTGAGGTGGATACTTATCTCGAAACTATTCACACATTTTCCTGCAGACACTGCAGTTTCATAACAGATTCCCTCTTTTTCCTTTCTTTAACCATGACCTCCACGCTTGAAGGAATCCTTGACTGCAGTGGCAACTCTTGACACAATCTCACCCGCTGTAAGCCTGAAGCAGCTACACCACTGTACACCTCTTGATCAATAATAAAAAAAGAAACTTAAAGTACGATCTTAGAATAGAGGTTTATTTGCAACCATTCAACAATAAATAGCCTTGACAACTTTGCATTTGAAATCTGACAATGAAGCCTTTCACATCTGATAGTTTGATTATTCCCCACATGTTAGACAGTCTAGAAAGAAATTGAATTCACAGTATCAGTGGAATATAGATAGACAAACTAAGTCTAATCAATTTTTCCTTTTTTTATTGCAGACTCCCAAGAAACATAGAAATAAATAATTATTGTCATGGAGGTTATATTAAACTGTGGAAACAACTTTAGGCAGAAAAAAGCACACATTAAACAACATAAAATGCAGCACCCAAAATTAGTACCTAGCAGAAACAGGGAAAAAACAAACTGAAGACAAATAATTGTTTATATATTCACTGTGATTATATACACTCCTCAGCCAAAAAAAAAAATAAAATTGTATGATCTAAGCTGTTTAATCCCAATCCTGAGAGTTTCAATGGATTTTTTTTTCCAACAACAGGTGTACATCATGTGTGATTATAGCAGTTTCAGAATATTCACCTTCTATATGGCAGTGTCAGTAGTTTTTGAGAAGTGTCAAATACTGAAGAGAACAGACCAAAACACATGTCTCATAGGACCTAGTCAACACATTTCAACCATTCCAGAACTATAAAATAAAATTTAATGAATTGATTTCTGGTAAAGACAGGACAGAAATGTCATCTTCTAAACAACATTTCTCTTTACAATGAAAGAGGTACATGATATACCACTTTACAATTATAAAACATTCAAATATACTGTAATGTTATATATGTTGGTTATAGCAACATACTGATCACAAAACACATTAATATGAGAAAAACAATTGTGCTTTAATGCTTGATCAATGGACTTAGCAATAGCTTTTTGGACCTGCTGTGTGCAAATAGTTCCCTTTTACATGTGCATCAACCAGACCACACAAAGTAGGCAATCTCATCCAAGTCCACAGGGTAATCAGTAAGATGTAGCGGGCCTTTGTCAAAATGTTCCCCCTTGTAGCTTCTCCATTTGCCAGCTGGGAGATAAATATCTCTCTCCTGCTTGCCTGGCTCAAGAACTGGTGCTACCATAAGATCGTCACCTATGAGAAATTGTGAATCGATCTTGTAGGCAGCCTCATCCTCTTTGGCAATCCACCACAGAGGGCGGATGATAGGATCTCCCGTGTCTAAGACTTCCCCGGCAAGTTCAAGCACTCGAGGAGCCACCAGGGTCTCGTGAAGCTTTGTAAACTTCCTAGCAATTTCCACGACGTCATCGTCATATAGCCAAGGTGGGATTGAGAATTCCATAGCTGGCATGAATGCTAATAATTCAAGCCAGCGAATGTAAAGCTCCCGGTCAGGGAGTCCCTCATTTCCGTCTGTACGGTTTGGGTAAGCATTTCCACCGATCATGTCTGGGAGCACAAACTGGTAACCTAGTATGCTAACAGTTAACACAGTAGGGATGATAGACTTGAGGCCCAGGTCGTAGCCCCAGACAGAGTCACGGTCAGTGATCCGGAAGAAGCAGGAGATGTTCTGGGATTGGTACCCAGCACGCAGTTCAGCACGGTCGTTGAAGGGGATTGCCATCTCGCTGTAGCGGCGAGTGAATATGCTGGGATCATGCAGGGGCGTGAAGGTTTTGAATTGCGGTGGAAGGTAGCTGGTCTCCCCAGCATCAAACTTAAAGGAAGCTATCGCATATTTGTTCTTTAAGGCACGGAGATTTGAGGCGTACCATTCACGGGTTTCTGGATTGGTGAAATCCAAAATGCCACCGATCCCATTCCACCACCTAATCAAGGCAGGTAACTCGCCAGTAGGTTCTCGCACAAAAAGCCCCCTTTCCACTCCAACTCCAAAATTAGAGGAGTTGTAGTTCACAAAGGGATGGGTCCAGAGGCTGACTTTAAACCCGTCATTTCTAAGTTTCTGAAACATACTGGTCGCATTAGGGAACTTTACTGGATCAAACTCGAACTCTCCATAGCTTCTTGTATATCGATCATCCAGCTCCAGATGGCTGCAGTTGAAGCCATGCTTTTGAATCCCTGATGTATAGGCCAGTAGCTTCTCCTGGTTCACGTCAGTCTTATGCAAGGCCCAAGTTGACCAAATTGGCCATCTGAAAACAGCCTCGGAGGGAACTTTATTGGGTTTGTTAAAATAACGGCGGACCATGTATTTATGTATGGAAGTAACATCAACCCCAACACAAACACGATAGCTCAGCTCAGCTTGGACAGGCTGTGCAGGGTCTGGCTTATACGGACTGTTGTGATACCGCGACTGGAATCGAAGCATCTTGCTGTTCTCATCCCAGCCAAAATGAAAAGGGACTGAGTCATTGATTTTGATAGCGGTTGCATTGGAGGAGAGCCAGTAGCGTTCCAGGATGCCCCCAAAGTCTTGCTGATTCAAACTGACATCAGTAGTAATGAAAGGTTTGGGCTCCTGGGTTCCTGCAAAAACAATTGGCCAGTGCTGGGACCAGGACTCTGCTCCACCATACCAGTGAGAGCCGTTATAGGCCATGGCATGCTCTACAGCACGGTACATGTCAAGCTCCTCCCAGCGCACGCGATAACACATCACTGTGTCTTTGGGCCTCACAGTTTCAATGAAGAAGTTAAGCTTTCCTCCACTGGATCGGCTGCAACTGAGAATTCTGTCTTTCTTTGAGCAAGAGTCCAGATCAAGGTGACCTGACCTGAGATAAGCAAGAAAAAAAAAAGAACTTGCTTTAAACATACAGACTTCATGGAACACAGTATATATGCACACACACATGTTCTATTATATTTTTCACAAAGTGATTATTAGCTTTAGCATTATGACCACTGTGCAGAACTCATGCTTAAGTAAGAGAGAACTGAATGTACCTAAATGCCATTCGAAAGATGACCGCTCCAGCTTGGTTGTGAATAACGAAGCCATCTTTTTTAAGGTCAAGCAGCTCAGTTTTCAGCAGATCTGCCTTGCGGAGAGACACAGAATAATAGCACCAAGCTGCTACGGCTGCGATGACCAGCACTGCCCCAAACAAACTCGACACCATCAGTCGGCGTCCACGGCGTTCCACTCTTTTGTTAGGTGGAGTGTATTCACGCATGGCACCAAGGCCAATTTCTGTAGCTGGTACAATTTGGTACATCTTTGCAACCTCCAGGAGACACTCTGAGGATTCAGGAAAAAGCTTTTCTTCATCTGTCTCAGTGGACGTGCAGGCAGGGACTGCTAACACCTTTCCGCTTCATGTTCAGCAATCAGTGTAAAATCTGCAAGACAAGACAATTATATTAAACAGAGCACAAAATTAATATTTACTTCTAATGCTACTAAAAAAGTATATTAATTATATAAATAACGATAAGCAAAAATAAATCTGACAGTGGGACATAATTAAAACAACCATAGCGTGTATTGATGGCCTTGTTCTAACAATATAATTTCTACAGAAACAACATGAAGTTTGTTCAATCATCTTCTCGTTTCTCAGTAACATGACAAACTGAATTTTATATCTTACCATCTTTCAGGAAAAAAAGGCTAGTAAATGAATGGTTGTTTATAACCACAACTGATAACAGGAACTAACTCGAGCACTTAAGCACTTTTCGCTCTGGATAACATCGTCTGCCAAATTCCTTAATGTAAACGCAATTTGTCTTGTAAACATTCACACCAATAAATGAGTAAAAATCATGATGCATCTTCATTAATAACGAAAAGCATACTGTTGGCAAACTGCTGGTACAAGAGGAACGATACTGCTGTTACAGAAAAAACAGTCACATCCGGGAAAACAAGTAACTCTGCCAACAATGTGTCCTGTTGTGTTTTATTCCTTACATACTGTTCATCACTGTAGATTATTTTAACAGAACAAAAATTGTCAAAACTTAAATGAAATCATTTAAACCAAATGTCTGGAAAGACACTCCAGATCAGGTCTGAAGTGTTTCTTTGCAGATGCTTTATAATATCAGAATGGACCTTGGGGTAAGAATTGAGCAATGGAGTTTCCAACACAGTCCCATGATGGCGCTTCATTGATTTTATAGACCTGTGCCACTAAACACAGTCATGCAGATCAAACTGTAGCTCAGTAAAAAGCTCAGCAAAAAGCACTGAGAGAGATCTTTAAACGCGGAGTCTAAGGGGTCATCACAGAGTCCATAAATAAAATATATGTATATCTGTGCACACTAAGCATAATGGTAGGATTTTTCAAAACCCATAGCACCATTTTCAGGCTACTCAGCAAAGAAAAGATTTGCGTCAGCAACTTCATCAATCACAAGTTTCCTTACTTTTTTGTAACTGCTTATTTCAGACTTAGATAAACGGTGTTTACATATGGGCTAATGGCGTGCCCTGTCTGACATAAACAAAAGAAATTTGAGACATCTCAAACATTAGAAATAACAAGTGACCTGTGTTAATTTCTGGACATTTCAACATTCACAAAGTGATGTGCACTAATAATGAAAATGATTTTGAGGTACAGGTTAAGTTAATCTTAAAGTTACCATATTAGACCGATTGTAAAAACTGAACATACTGTAGGTCTTAGAAGGAATGTCTGATTTTCCCAGTTTAACTCCTGTTCCAAACACACTGTTCCAGTGTCTATAGCTATGAAATTATGAGCTACTGCTCCCACCCCACCATGTCCCTTTGCAGAAGTGCATTTTTCTAGCCAATCAGAACTGTTTATTTTCCCCTCTACCAAACTTTACATGGCTAAACTGGTTCAAACTGTGAATGTCATTGTAAATCAACACTGTTACAGACTCTTTACATGAATCAACAGTGTCTTCACTTTCTCAGAGGATGGGAGCAAACAGAAACTTTGGTAGATAAAACCAGAGCAATTGAAGTGACTTGCCTTGAGTGACATGCTTTTTATGGACAGAAATAAGTCTCCATCATTGAACAGTTAATAACCTTGACAAACACACTTGAAGTTAAATGAAACAGATTTCTTGTTGCATAACTCTTCTTTTGACCTCATACCAATTATAAAGGGAATATATTTATGGTTTTGCTATCTGACATCATCCAAACGAGGATGGGTTCAGTTGTGTATTTGGTTCCTCTTAAAACTGAACTTAGTTTTTTTTTTTTTCTACTCGTGACACCGATATTTTGCATATATGTAACGAGGTGGCGCCTATGCTAATGTAATAATAAATGCCTTAAGGCAAAATGCTTAGACATTAAACTATAATAACCACAGTGAAAACAACAGGCCTTATCTCCGTCGTCAAAAACTGCCTGGGTTCAACCACAATTGAGATCACAGCTCTGTAAAACCTCACTTTCAAATTTGTAAAGATAAACCAAATTTTGGAAATGACCACGCAAAAGTTTTTTTATTTAATTTTCTTATGTATGTTTTCCAACACACGCCAGCATTATCTAACATATTCTGCAAACAGGCTAATAAAAGACATCGGTTTGCATGTTCTCCCCGTGCTTGGTGGGTTTCCTCTGGGTACTCCGCTTTCCTCAGACAGTCCAAAGACATGCAGATTAGGCTAACTGGCATTCCCAAATTGCCAGTGGTGTGTTAATGTGCATGTCTTTGTGTGTGTGTGTGGTACAGGGTGACCCCACCTCTTGCTTTAAGTTTCCTGGGATAGGCCCTCGTGACTCTTTCAGAGTTAATAGTTTAATCGTAAATAAAAATGTATTCATATTAGATATTGTTTAATTCCAAATGACATTTTAAACAACAATTAGAGAGACTTATAGTATGTGACTTTACACGTGACCTTTAAAGTTTTAGATCACACAGTTTGCTGTTTCTCCTTATGGTTATTAAAAACACAGGAATGGCATCATTACATGAACTGATAATGAAATGATTCATTTAAATATCAAGAATCATTAAATCCACATAACATTACTACCTTAATGATAGGGGGGGAAAACATTATATATATATAGGTTTGTACAAATATATATATTTTTATATATAAAGCTCTATACCATATGTACAATATGATTTGTCCAAACCTGTTAATTATTGAATTCAGGTGTTTCAATCAGGCCCCTTATCCCCAGTGAAGGACAATCTAAATGCTTCAACATATCAAGACATCTTGGACAATGCTATGCTTCCAACTTGTAGCAACAGTTTGAGGAAGACCCTTTTATATGCCACCAGTGCACAAAGCAACACTATAAAGACATGGTTAAATACGTTTGGCCAAATACTTTTGTCAATATAAGCAGCTAACTGAATAAGACTGAGCAATTTGTTTGTCATATATCTAGTGAATATCTCTGATTAAACCACTAAATGCTGAAGCTGTGAAAACTTCCTGTCTTTTGGCCCATGATCCTTTCCCTTTGTTAATAATTAACATTAGCACACCAACTTCCACCAGGCACACAAACACACACCACTGTAACTCAGTCGCATTAACACAAACCCTGCTGTTTATCTCTAGAGACATTGTTTAATCATAAATTACTTACATGAATGTAAAGTTTGTGTTTACACACACAGTGCAGGTTAGGCTACAGTAAATCACCCCCCTGTGTAAACGTCATAAAGCACAATAACAAGCCGACTTAGTCGAAACGTGAGAGATGTTTAACATATGTACAAGAAATATCCAAGTACCTTTACAGACAGAAAAGAGTAATTAAGAGATATAAGTAATGATAAACATACAATTCGTACTTACTCTATCAGTGGTCGGTTAAAAACTGCAGGCGCGCGCGCTCGGGAAGTCTGTCTCACAACTCGAAGTTTCAGAAACATCACGTGACTTTGTGAAGCTGTTTCCGCGTGCATTATGGGAACGGTAGTATCCAAAACAACAAAATGGCGACGCAACTTGTTATTCTCACTTAGGAAGTGTTTGATGGTGTGTGTTGATTAGTAGTAGTGATGGCTAGATGAAGCCACATTTAGGTGTCAAAGCTTCCCAGCCAGTAGTCTGTCCAAAAGATTAATTTCATGAAGCTTTATTTAGAAGCTCATTGTACTGCCATCTAGTGGGCATTTTTTTTGTAGCAAGCAAGACATTTAATATAGACATGTAGCTCCAAGTTATAATTCATACCACACTGACAGTTTTAAGTTGATATATATGCAATGAATGAAATATTGCTTGCATAGGTTAAAAGTCCATGGAGCAAAGGAAATGTTTGTGCACATACAGTAACTACCATCTCTGAATCTAAAAAAAAAAAAAAAACCATCTGTCTAAATATTACCAAGGTTTGAGAAAAATATCATTAAGTCACAGACAGCTTAGGAAATTGAACCACCAGGATATTTAAACCATATCTAAAAACTTAGAGTTGTGGGAAGACATTTAAATCACATCTTCAACTAAGAACGGTAGGTTAAATAAAGGCGTGGAAATTGAATAATTCTACAGACCGGAATAAGACCGTGTGGAAGTTGTACCAAGAAGGGTCATAATTAAATACACAACTAAGGCCTTTACTTAATTCAAGTTTTTTGTCTTACTAATTTAAAATTTTTCTGATTTAAACCACATACATTTGACTTGCATTTGATTGTCATGACATAATCTCCCACTGGATGGCACCATCTTGCCATTTACAGTATGGTGTCTGTCCATGTGTAGATGTTCATATACTCACTCGATCACTCATCATCTACAGGTGAAACTCGAAAAATTAGAATATCGTGCACAAATTCATTTATTTCAGTAATGCAACTTTTAAAGGTGAAACTCATATATGAGATAGACTCATTACATGCAAAGCAAGATAGTTCAAGCCTTGATTTGTCACAATTGAGATGATTATGGCTTACGGTTCATGAAAACCCCAAATCCACAATCTCAGAAAATTGTGAAAAGGTTCAATATTCTAGGCTTAAGTGTCCCACTCTAATCAGCTAATTAAGCCATAACATTTGCAAAGGGTTCCTGAGCCTTTAAATGGTCTCTCAGTCTGGTTCAATAGGAAGCACAATCGTGGGAAAGACTGCTGACCTGACAGTTGTGCAGAAAACCATCATTGACATCCTCCAAAAGGAGGGAAAGCCTCAAAATGTAATTGCAAAAGAAGTTGGATGTTCCCAAATTGCTGTATTAAAGCACATTAATAGAAAGTTATGTGGAAGAGAAAAATGTGTGAAAAAAGGTGCACAAGCAGCAGGGATGACCACAGCCTGGAGAGGACTGTCAGGAAAAGGACATTCAAAAGTGTTGGGGACTTTCACGAGGAGTGGACTGAGGCTGGGGTCAGTGCATCAAGAGCCACCACACACAGACGGATCCTGGACATGGGCTTCAAATGTCATATTCCTCTTGTCAAGCCGCTCATGAACAACAAACAACGTCAGAAGCGTCTTACCTGGGCTAAAGAAAAAAAGAACTGGTCTGTTGCTCAGTGGTCCGAAGTCCTCTTTTCTGATGAGAGCAACTTTTGCATCTCGTTTGGAAACCAAGGACCCAGAGTCTGGAGGAAGATTGGAGAGGCACACAAGATGCTTGAAGTCCAGTGTGACATTTCCACAGTCTGTGTTGATTGGGGGAGCCATGTCAACTGCTGGTGTTGGTCCACTGTGCTTCATTAAGGCCAGGGTCAACGCAGCCGTCTACCAGGACATTTTGGAGCACTTCATGCTTCCGCAGACGAGCTTTATGGGAATGCTAACTTCATTTTCCAGCAGGACTTGGCACCTGCCCACACTGCCAAAAGCACCAAACCCTGGTTCAGTGATCGTGGGATTACTGTGCTTGATTGGCCAGCAAACTCGCCTGACCGGAACCCCATAGAGAATCTATCGGGCATTGCCAAAAGAAAGATGAGAGACAATGCAGAAGGGCTGAAGGCCGCTATTGAAGCATCCTGGTCTTCCATAACACCTCAGCAGTGCCACAGGATGATAGTTTCCATGCCACGCCGCATTCAAACGGTAATTGCTGCAAAAGGGGCCCAGACCAAGTACTGAGTACATATGCATACTTATACTTTTCAGAGGTCCGATATTGTTCTATGTACAATGCTTGTTTTATTCATTCATGTAATATTCAAATTTTCTGAGATGGATTTGGGGTTTTCATGAACTGTACACCATAATCATCTCAATTATGACAAATCACGGCTATCTCATATATTAGTTTCACCTTTTAAGTTGCATTACTGAAATAAATGAACTTTTGCACAATATTCAAATTTTTCGGGTTTCACCTGTATACCGTTTTATCCTGTATACAGGGGTACCTGAAGTCTAAAAAAAAAAAACTAAATGTTAAATGCATTTTAAAGGTTTCTAATGTCTTCTGTATCAAACAGTGTTTATTCATTTGAAATGATACCACAAAAAAAAAACATACTTATTAACTTATCAAAAGCAAACTAAATGATAACATTAATCAAAATAAAACAGCCTGAAACAATACAACATGACATCAGTGACCATACAAACAATACAATACATTACAATACAGTTTTGTTCGGTATAAATACACAGTGTCAACATGAACTTAGTATTACTGTTCAGTATCATTAAAAAGGCAAAAATGCTGAGTGATGTCAAATCAAAGGTGCGGTCTGCGATGCATGAAAGTGCTTCTAGGTCTAATAATTACCGCCTTTCAAAGTTACCTTTGAGAAACTGATCAAAACTAGTGTCAAGGAAAAGATCTCTCAGATTTCTGATCATATGTTTGTTTTTTTTTCTCTTGCCCTATGGAGCTGTTTAGCCTTTAAAATGCAGCTCACCAAGCAGTTTCAACAGTGAGAATAAGGCTTGTGTCAAAGTTTCCATTTCTGTTGCAGTTATTCTTGCAGGCAAGCAAAGGGCTGGAAAATTACAAACTGCTCATTTAAAATACAAAAACGCATTTCTAATTTAAGAACTGCTAAGCTAGATTTATAAAATACCAAAGTTTCCAAGCTGTTCTTGCGACATGTGAAAATTCTGTCGATATTATGTCCATGAAGGCATTCCACTAAGAAAACCAATGAAACGGGTCTCTCAGTTTGGTCATGCAAAGCAAAAAGATGCGACGGCAGAATATTCCAGTGCCTTGCTCAGTATTCAATCTCATTGAAGTCCTCAGAGAAGCCTGAGTAGGAAAAACCGTCTCCAAGATCTACAGGACAAGAGAAAGAGCAAATGGTTTTGAAAGTAATACATAATGTTACAATCAGATTTTTAAATGCCTGAGACAAATTTAATGAACAGGATGCTTAAACCCTGACTGCAAAAAAACCTTGCACATGTGTTGCTATGTCAGTTAGACATTCATAGGATATTGCAGCATGTCGCACCCACTGAAAAACCTGCGATACAAAATAAGAGAAAGCTACAGCAAGTGCTTTCTCTTATTTCTGAATGTGACACCGGGACACAGGCCCATACATGCAATCTGTCCTGAAGACATGGCCATTCAATCTAATGGAGTATTTCTGAATGCTACCCAGGCCCATATCAAACATCACTTGCTGCTATTAAGAGCTGGTAGAGTCCAGGTCTATTTTGTCAATGCTGTCACAGGCTTATATTCCGTTTTTCTATTTTTCGTAATGTGACGTAACGTTTGGAGAGATGTCTTGGCAGAGTGCGATGTTAAATATTTCTGATTTGATACCTGTCAAGTCATAATAAATATAGTCCTAAAGAGTTATTATACCATCATGATGTGACCTTCATGCCCCAGTCAGCTGGAGGGGTAATGATCCTGACACCACCCAGCAAACATTTGGAACAAATGGAACAAACAAATTACGTCCCTCCGACACGTCCCGTCATGGTTGAAAAATAGTTCCAATATGAAAGTGTTTGACCTTATCTGATTCACAACAGCGGTCATGAACGGTCATCGATTGTCCAAATTTTTGCTTGGAGGGTATATATTGAACAACAGTTAGATAAAAGTCAAAGTAACAGCTATACTGTACATTCAACTGTAGACAACTGTATACAAACATATCTGAATGCATTTTTAGGAAACGTTCTGTGTTGCATATTTTTACCAATTAATGCCATCCTACACTGACTGTTTTTGGCCAGGGACACAACGTCGCCGTCGGACCAATGTTTGCTGGGCATTGCAGGGTATGAATAAACATTTTTCTCTTTTAAGATGGAAATGGGGCATCATTTATCAGGCACATGTACTCAATGAATTGTGCATGAACGGTGCATTTGGAAACTCACAAGCAGGGATATGAAATTAAGGTAAACTGTTTGTACTGTTAAAAGCTCTAATCACACCTAGTGTCACTTCTATTAGTATAACCAAATGGAATCATTCCAGTCATAGGGATTTAGATGTACAGTAGGTCACGTTTAGGTTTTGGTGATTGTATAATCATTATCTCAGTCATAAACTATAAAAAAAAATGACTTTCAGGTTAATCTTCAAAAAAAAACTTTTTATCAACCAACATGTCTACTGCTGCTGGAAAGGTAATCTTACATAACTGTTTTATCCTTTACCTTTATTCACATAGACTTCTGTTTATAGCTCATGTTCATATTATGTTTTTATATTTTATATAAAAAAAATTATATTAACATTTTTCATTTGGAAGGTACGTCAGAGTAATGTTGGTCAAATGTTTCTATATATGGTTAGATTACTTGTACAGTGGAATTTGCTTACTAGTTTGACAATTTCGGTATTATTATCAATATTTGTGTATGCTCTTTATTACATTTATTGCTTTATGTTTGGCACTTTATATGCAAGAATAGAGAAACCGTGTAGATAATCTAAAAGTATAACTACCATAGTAAACTCATTCATATTAATAATACATTTAGTATTTAACCTGGCTATTAGAAATGTAGATATTGTTCTATGTACAATCCTTGTTTTATTGTATCTATGTACAATTCTTTTTTTTATTTATTGCATGCAATATTCTAATTTTCTTAGATTGTGGATTTGGGGTTTTCATGATCTGTACGCCATAATCATCTCAATTATGACAAATCACGGCTTGAACTATCTTGCTTTGCATGTAATGAGTCTATCTCATATATCACCTTTTAAGTTGCATTACTGAAATAAATGAACTTTTGCATGATATTCAAATTTTTCGAGTTTCACCTGTATACCGTTTTATCCTGTATACAGGGTCGCGGGGTACCTGAAGTCTTAGGGCACGATGCAGGATACATTATTATATAGACTATTAGAAATTTTGAATAAATTTTATTTTAAAAAACTATGAAAATGATTGAATGACCCAGGTTTCACTTGATTATTCTTTTCAGTTAACCAGGAGACACCAATGAAATATGCAGTAAAATCCCAACCAAGTCTGAAGCAAATAATGAAACACCTTACATGCATTCATATTGCTCATGGTGGAGTAGATCACATTTCCAAATACAGCACTGGACAAGGCAGTGATATTAAAGTTTCACACCACTTTAAGCTTTCTAAATGCACTGTACAGTGTGTAGTTGTGGCGTTGGATTATACCCATTTAGACTTACTTAGGAGTAATCCAAATCTATTCATTTTCTGGATTTCGAGTTTGTGACTAGAGTCATCTCCGTGCGCCTAACCTAATTTGTCTTTCTCAATTTGGCTTGACTTGAATGGACTAATCATAATCATACGCACCTTCACATGTACCCGTCTGGAAAACAATGTCATCAATGGCAATGTCGCTTCTTAATGAAGGGCCTCTGATGGCTTCAAATATAATCTGCCAGAAAAGAGAAGAAGAAAAAAAAAAACGATGGAGATAGCTCAAATGGTAAATTATAACTTGAATGGTTGTCTTACTGTATTTAGGTTTTGCCTTAGCAATGCGTTACCATTGAAACATGTGTACTCTGGTTCTACACATGTGAGTAATGTCAGACCTCAATATGGGTTTACTACAAGCAGACTAGAAGAGTTCCAGTATATCAAGCATCTACAGTATGTGTCTATGACCATAAAATGTCACATCATGAGTAACTTAAAAATAAGTGTAGCACTCTAATCTTCCAGTTCTTGCTAATGAAATTAATATATAGTGAGACCATTGGAAAAAAGTTCACGGTGGGGTTTCTCTACCAACCAATGTAGCCTCTAACATCTCATGGACTCTTCACTCTCCTGCTATCTGACATGAGCATCCATGTCACCAGCAGTGTTGCTGAACCTACAAGAGTTTCTTTTCTGAGACAGTCAGATTACTCACTTTGTAACACACCGGTTATACAATCTGTCCAATCACTACAGTGTCATCCAGAGCAACAGTAGCAACAGAACATCACTGTAGATTTCTGGCCAATCTTGCACCAACACGTCCTGACTTATTTGTATTTATGGATCGGTTGCAACTAGATCAGGTTTTGATCCTCTACAGGGGGTCCACATTAGAATTTGCCAGGCACAGAACTGTAGCAAAAAAGCACCTACTGGAATGTATGCAGCTCTTAAGACAAAAAATGTACAGGACAGACCAAAAGTTTGGACACCCCTTCTCATTCAAAGAGTTTTCTTTATTGTGTTCTTTATTGTGTTCTTTAGCCCAAACAAGTTCTGCTTGTTGCCTGTCCTTAGCAGTGGTTTCCTAGCAGATATTCTACCATGAAGGCCTGATTCACACAGTCTCCTCTTAACAGTTGTTCTAGAGACGTGTCTGCTGCTAGAACTCTGTGTGGCATTGACCTGCTCTCTGATCTGAGCTGCTGTTAACCTGCGATTTCTGAGGCTGGTGACTCGGATGAACTTATCCTCCGCAGCAGAGGTGACTCTTGGTCTTCCTTTCCTGGGCCGGTCCGCATGTGAGTCAGTTTCTTTGTAGCGCTTGATGGTTTTTGTGACTGCACTTGGGGACACTTTCAAAGTTTTCCCAATTTTTCGGACTGACTGACCTTCATTTCTTAAAGTAATGATGGCCACTCGGTTTTCTTTACTTAGCTGCTTTTTTCTTGCCATAATTCAAATTCAACCTCTTGAATGAGAAGGTGTGTCCAAACTTTTGGGCTGTACTGTACATCTGTCAAATTTGAGGATTTACTTGAGCAAGCTCAAGACTGCTTGCCATTTTGTTCCTTCTTAGTGGTTGATGTAAATGGTTGACTTATACTAACATGCCACCCACTATTAACACAAATTTTATGAAAATGAATACATAGACTCCAGCTCAAGATTTGTTCCCCATCTGTCCATAAAGCCTTCTTGTCAGACATCTGTCATTACAATTTCCTTCTTTGTGGTTTGCACTTGTGGTTTTTCACTTTTCATACCTATTTAATATCAACTCCAGAGTGACAATCTGTCAGGAAATATGGTGGTGGGTGATTTATGGCTTGCGGCTTGTGTTTTGTAGCTGGTGCTCTAGGGGCTCTTGTGAACATGCATGACATCATGAAATCGGAACCAAATACCATAACATTTTTTCAAAAAAACAGGTTCTTTTGTCCGGAAACTAAAAAGCGACCAAAAGGTCAGTTTTCTTTTCAAAAGAAAATATCTTCAAACTTAAATATTTAAACGCAAAAATGTTTCCAGAAACACACAGTCTGTGTTTTGCAGTTTTGGTCAGATGCCACTTCATTTGTCTTGTACATAAATTCAATACATAATTCGCCTTGCACCTCCAGGGTCCGGGTTCGATTCCCGGCCAGGTTCCATTCCGTCTCTGTGTGCATGGAGTTTGCATGTTCTCCCCGTGCTTGGTGGGTTTCCTCCCACAGTCCAAAGACATGGAGGTTACAGTAGGTTAATTTGCATTCCCAAATTGGCTGTAGTGTATGTGTGTGCCCTGCAATGGATTGGCACCCTGTCCAGGGTGTACCCCGCCCTGTGCCCTAAGTCTCCTGGGATAGGCTCCTGTGACCCCTGTTATTTATGTTTAAATCGAAACTATTACTCTTTCTGCATGTACTGTAGATATGCATTTTACATAATCATTACTGTTCATTTTTTTAATAAAGCCGATTAGCAAAATACTCTTGTGATAAAACGTTCTCAGACCACTAATTTCAAGTTCAAACAAAATTAAAAGTCCACAAAGTCATTATGTTGATCTACTAAGCTAATTAAGCTGTGATCAGTGGAGCATCGGGAAGTCTCATTCTCAGTGTTCAACGCACCATGAGTGAGTGCAAAACAACCTTTCTTCTCAATATCCTAACTACTTTGATGTCTCATGTGATCACTGGACCGATAACCTCTGGATCAATGGATAACATTTGCAGGTGTGTGTGCGCGTGTGTGTCTGCTCTCACATTGTGCTTGGTAGAGCAGTCATAATCCACTGTAGCCCTCATCCAGGACATACTCTGCTCTCCTTTTCGGCTCCAGAGAAGTGTCTCTTTGACTTCGCCCTTCTGTCTCAGCAGGACGTTGAGGACGCCCGTTCCAGTACCATACATGTGGTAGTAGAAGGTTACACACTGTGTCCTAAATGCACCCCGCAGCTCCGGCGTCACCAACCGTGCCGAGTGCCCAGGCAACATGTTGGACGCCTCGATATACATGTAGTACCCTTAGAGAAAGAGTAATGTCAGTTAGATGACATGATGAGACAAATAACTGGAGCCATCTTACAAACCGAAACTCCGGACAGTCTCGACAATGTCTGCTGCCTTTAAATAGACTTTTCAAGGCTTAATGAGGCAGATATACATAATCAGACCATAGGGGATTAAAACAAGTAAACATACTGCATAACAAGCATAATTTAGATATTGACTCACCTACCCCTAAGGTATGGTCCCCCTTGGGCCCTGTGTAGGATGTAGGGGTCGGACCCCTGTTTCGTAACCACTGTGCTTTCTTACTCCTTTTTTCCTGAGTATATCCACAGTCTCCTGTCTCAAAGTAGCAATGTCCTGCTGGTGGTTTCAAAGGACCTAAAAAAAATAGCACATGAAGTGCACAATTAAAAAAATTGATACCCATAAACACAATTATATTTAATGTAATCATTAACACGTCTTTATTTAGACCCTGTGCAGGAGTGATACAAATGATAGATACGTTTTTTATGCTTAACTTATTTATGCTCTGTATGCTCAGTAATAACAATAAAACATCTGAAAGCTAAGGTGAACAGCATTGATTATCTTGCTCCAATGGAACCTGTTGGGAGGTGCAGTACATTAAGCAGCAAGTGAAAAGCCAGGTCTCAGAGTGGATGTGTTGGAAGCATAAGGATCTGAGCGATTTGGAAAAGGGCCAACTTGTGATGGCTAGCACAGACAATCTCCCAAATAGCAGGTCTTGTGGAGTATAAACAGCTATAACGTTTTTTTTTTTTATAAATGGCTTTTTCTGGTTCCCCTTGTGCCGCCAGGGTGGCTCTGTCCCCTCGAAGTGTCCCTCCATGGGACCTCTGGGCGTGTGCTGTGATGTCTGGCAGATCCTTCGGGTGCTGTGAGATGCAGACTGGAGCCCTCATGCATCTTGTTTGTTCAGCGCATCCCATGTGTGCTCAATCGGATTGGCATCTGGGGAATTTGGAGGCCGGATCAACAACCTTAAACTCTTCGCTTGATAAGTCCATCAAGCTGGCTGCCGTGGCTGGCTGTGATGTGCTGTGTGTTTTGAAACCTTTCTGTAGTCGCCGGCGTTGACTTTTTTCAGCAGTTTATGTTGCGATGGCTTTTCTTTCGGATCAGGCTGGGTGGGCTGGCCTTTGGTCCACACGGGCGGAGATAACCCATAATCCTGTCGCCATATTGTATATATTGGTGGTCAATGTTATTTCATTCATCTGACAGTGGTGTTAATATTATGGCTGATCGGTGTATACTCGCTGCCCTCTTTAATAGGAATAGGGCTTCAGTTCATGGTCACATCAAATCTTAGAATGAAAAGAATGTAATTTTTTAATATTACATATAAGTAATATTAAAAAAAAGCATTCTGTAAGCAGAAGGTCTGCAGGCTGAAACATCTTGCTGACATAAGAGATCAAAGAATGACCTAACTTGTGTGAGCTTGCAGGAAGTCTATAGTAACACCGATTTAATCTCCACTACTCCATCTGGCCATAAAGTGAATGTGGGTCATCTTCAGTTTGTGCAATATTCAACGTAGCCCATCTGGTCTCAACAACCAAGTCGCAGAGAGTAACAATTAGTAAACACAAAGAAACCACTTTTATGAGCAGAAACAGTATTATATTGTAGTCAATGGCTAAGAGTGAAGACACAGTACAATACATTTTGTGTGTAAAATATTCCCAGTCATTTAGCAGATGCCCTTATCTAATTGTACATCTGAGCAGTTGAGGGCCTTGCTCAAGGGCCCAACAGGGACAACTTGGGATTTGAACCCGGGACCTTCCGAACCGTAGTCCAATGCCTTAACCACTGAATTACCACTGACCCAAGTCAAATGTTTTGGACCACGTTATTATTTTATTTGATTATGGCCGACTAACTACTACTACTACTAATGATTTAAGGAAAGCATTTATACACATTGTTAATAAAATATCAACATCTTTGTAAGGATTTATTCATTTACTACTCTCAGATTCTACTGGGACTCGAAATTAGTACTTTAATAAAATCGTCTCTGGTGAAGCAGTTACTGTCAGACGTCAAATTACTACAAGACTAGATTTATATACAGTTGTGGTCAGTTTAAATATACTCATGATATGTAAGTAATATTAGACTTGGCCTTTGAACTGAGCTTTTCCTGGGGAGGAAATGTGGGTTTTTGATATCAGCACAGGGACGAAATTATACATGCAGTTCCCAAAATATGCATATCCCCACTAAAATATCTTTTAATTTGCCAGGCCCGAGGTCTTTCATCTTCCTATTAGTGATCATGATTGACTTCAGCTTGTACTGGTAGCTTCTCTGTGCCAACATAAAAATGGTTTTTTTGACAGCACTCACTGGATTGACCAACAAACATTGGGACACTGGGGAAAGTCCAAAGTTATTTGTAGGTGTAGTCACTTGCCTGGAAAAAGACCCAAACTGGTACTGAGAGGAATGGGGGTTGTTTGGTCAGGAAGCATTAAGAGGCATGAATGCCAGACAGAAAAACTCAAATTAAGTTTGCAGCTGATAACAAGGACAAAGAAAATACCTCAAAAGAGAAAACCTGAGGAAAGTTGATATTGAGATGTGTCTGCTACTTATGCCCTGTAAAGGCTCTAATCTGAGGTGCTGTTAATTGGTGATTTTGGATATAATATTCATATTGATTACATAGTTCTGAAAAATCCAGTATTGTCCTACAGTAGAATGTAGAAATGTCCAAACTTGTGTCCAAATTTTTAACTGGTACTGTAGAGTATTTCAACTTATGTCTTTATTACTAGCAAGAAAAAAAAGAATGTTGAAAAATGGCTGGATTTGTCACAAAAATACACCATAACCTACTTTATATTATTCATGCTTTGGTTCTTAAGTTAAAGTGTTTTTGTGTGTGTGTGTGTGTGTGTGTGTGTGTGTGTGTGTGTGTGTGTGTGTGTGTGTGTGTGTGTGTGTGTGTGTGTGTGTGT